>CAJHNH020000431.1:0-2500 GCA_905116865.2 Candidula unifasciata | reverse complement strand
CATACATACGTACTGCACACTACATTATAACTAGACAGACATTGTGGATTATTAACTACATTTAAGGTGGCAGTACATCACTGATAATCATGAAATGAAAGAGTTTGCGGTTAAATGAGTTAAGACTTTTGACAGTTTCAGATCGGTAGACAGACAGTTCCGTAAATAGAGAGCAGCCATACATGCTAGACTTGTTAGAAATAATCAATTCATACATTTAGATAGAATGATAATTACAGAAACCTAGTCGCTTGCTATTAGACAGATAATTAGATTGAATAGAATTGACAGATGTAGACTTGGAGATATCTTTAGATAGACGGACTCGATGAAGATAATATTTGGCCTTATTAAAAATTAGAACGTTTACTAGATGCAGATAGCCTTAGATAGACCCATATAAGAAGATTTTTTAGATCGATAGTTTCAGATATGACAGAAACTAGATAGAAGGCCTATTTTGTAGATAACTAGATAGTTTGACATTAGACTTGGAGCAGCCATCCCAATTGACAGACAGGAAGACAATAGTCAACATGCTTTACAGATAGATGTAGGATACGTAAAGATATTACATACGTGTACATTTCGTCCAGAAAGACAGAATATTTCCAAGTTGATATACTAGTTGAGCTACTTTTTTTGGACAGACATGAACATGGGATACCATACATAGTAGATGGATCAATAGAAACACAGAATGTTTTGTGTTCAACTACATTAACAATAGGTAGAACATGTCATAGGATGACAGCTCAAGCGGTGGATTGTGTACAGATAGATGTTTGATAGATTTTGATAGATAGTTGTTATCACCAGAGATTTAGTTTTATAGATATTAACAGCATGCGATAGATCATTGCTAGATTTTATAGACAGTTTAGTCTATTTCTTTTGTGAAAGAACGATCTATTCAGACAGAAATTGTATGACTATAGATTGTACGATAGATAGAAACAGATCACATAGGATACATAGATGGATAGATGGAAGATCAGTTAGATAGATAGAGCAAACAGATAGATGGATAGAATGTTGAACCCTAGATAGATAGATACATATAGAAGATAGAAGACCTACATACATAGATGATAAACGGTTACTGAGGGAGACTACATGCATGATATCAGACACAAATGATCTTTATTAAGATCACTAAATTGATCGATGTTTATTAGATAGATAGATAGATTACTAATAATAATATAGATAGATAGACCATGTCAAGGCATAGATTATAGATAGATTAAATACGGCATAGATAGATTTGGATAGATAGATAGATAGAGGTAGATAGATTGATAGATAGATTTGGATCAGAATAGATAGATGAGATAGATGTTTAGGATCTGAACCCTGACTAGATAGATCGATAGATAGATAGATAGACTATATAGAGATAGGTAGATAGATAGATAGATGGATAGATAGATAGATAGGTAGATAGATAGATAGACAGACAGACAGACAGATGAGACAGACAGACAGACAGACAGACAGACAGAGGCATGGCAGGCAGGCAGGCAGGCAGGCAGGCATACAGGCAGGCAGGCAGGCAGGCAGGCAGGCAGGCAGGCAGGCAGCAGACAGACAGACAGACAGACAGACAGACAGACAGACAGACAGGACAGACAGACAGACAGACAGACAGACAGAGAGAGAGATAGAGAGAGAGAGAGAGAGAGAGAGAGATAGATAGATAGATAGATAGATACCATAGATAGATAGATAGATAGATAGATAGATAGATAGATAGATAGATAGATAGATAGATAGATAGATAGATAGATAGATAGATAGATAGATAGATAGATAGATAGATAGATAGATAGATAGATAGATAGATAGATAGATAGATAGATAGATAGATAGATAGATAGATAGATAGATATGATAGATAGATAGATAGATAGATAGATAGATAGATAGATAGCATAGGATAGATAGATAGATAGATAGATAGATAGATAGGATAGATAGATAGATAGATAGATAGATAGATAGATAGATAGAAGATAGATAGATAGATAGATAGATAGATAGATAGATAGATAGATAGATAGATAGATAGATAGATAGATAGATAGAATAGATAGATAGATAGATAGATAGATAGATATATAGATAGATAGATAGATGATAGATAGATAGATAGATAGATAGATAGATAGATAGATATATTAGATGATAGATAGATAGATAGATAGATAGATAGATAGATAGGATAGATAGATAGATAGATAGATAGATAGATAGATAGATAGATAGATAGAAGATAGATAGATAGATTAGGCAGACAGACTTGCAGACAGAGACTTAGTTCACAATTTACTTTGAGGAACGATCATTAGTTTTAGCAGAGACGGACATTATCAGTTTTATAGGCGCGTCTTTCATTGTTTATAGGTTTTGATTATGGTTATTGTTTAAGCCACCTTAAGTAAGAAAGACAATACGAATTAAAGGTGGTTTGTCAGGGTTTTTCGATCATATTTTGCGT
>CAJHNH020000430.1:350070-359610 GCA_905116865.2 Candidula unifasciata | reverse complement strand
TGTAAAGTACAAATGTCACCCCCCCCCCCCCCCCGCTCCTCTGATGAAAGAATCCCTCTCAAAATCAAGAGTTCCACTGTATTTGTCTTTTCGAAGTTGCAGGTAGAGTGTGCAGGTCTGCAAAATGTGCTCAGGTGTTTGGGGTCCTGTTTGACAGGCACACTGCGGGGACTGTACAATCTTTATTTTTTGATTGTGGTAGTTGAGCCTGCAGTGTCCAGTTTGTAGAAAGAAAATTGTTGTATTTTGCTTTCTGTTGAGTCTGCTGATGGGGTCTTGTGGATGTTTACTGTTAGTTTGCTCTCTCCACAATCCCTTGTATTTTCCTTTGATAAGTGTTCTGATTTCTGGTAATGACAATGAATGGGCGTGTTGTTTCTCCTTTGTTCCATTTTTTGCAAGTCTGTCTGCAAACTCATTTCCTGGTATGTCGCAGTGAGCCGGGATCCACTGGAGAACAATTTGATTGCTTTCTGTGAGTCTGT
Organism: Candidula unifasciata; assembly: GCA_905116865.2. NCBI lineage: Eukaryota > Metazoa > Mollusca > Gastropoda > Stylommatophora > Geomitridae > Candidula > Candidula unifasciata. The sequence goes on along the minus strand of CAJHNH020000430.1, from coordinate 359,125 downwards.
TTAGCTGACGGTCAGTTCTCTTTCCATGCTGTCTCGTGGATCCCTATGAGTCGCCTGGAGGACTGACATGCAGTCACAAAGGAAAACAATTTTGTTGTTTTTAATTCTTCTTTCCCCGAGTACTTTGGCTGAATCAATAATTGCTTGCTGCTCTGCTCTGAAGTTTGTTGAGAGTCTTCCGGAGGCGCATGACGTTTCTACTGTGGTCCCATCTTGCAGCATGATGACCGATCCAGCTCCTCCATTTTTGTCTGCTCCCTCCAATGATTCATCGGTGTAAACGTGTATCCATTGGGGTTTTGGATAACAGTTGTGGACATGTTCAAGGGTCTTTGCACGCAGTACTAGGTCACACTCTTCAGCCTTTCTGTCTATGCCTGGAGTTGTTGTTGTGACTGTATATTTAGGCTGTAGGTCTATGCTGTATGCCTGGATCATTTCCCATGTTGAAGGATCTTTAGAAAGGATGTCATTGTTTTTTGTGTAGTATAATTTTAATAAATGGTGAAGGCTTTGTCTTTTCAGTCGGTTTTTGGTTATTTGCTATTCTGTGCATGGGGTTGTTGTTCATGCGTTAAAATTTTTCTGTTAGGGTAAGCACCTTTTCTTCCCTTCGAAGGCTCAAGCTCTCGAGGCCACAGGTTGCCTCCAGTTCATTAATTTGTGTGCTTCTCATACCTCCAGTGATGATTCTGAGACCAGTGTTCTGTATTTTATCCAGTTTGTGTAGGTTTGATTTAGCTGCAGTGGAGTATGCTCCCGTGCCATACTCCAGTTTTGGTCATACGTATCCTGTGTATACTTGTCCTACAGTGTTGGCATCTGCACCCCAGCTTGTTCAAGTAAGTTTCTTCATAAGTCTGAGCCTCAGAGCAGCTTTCCTTTGGGTGTCTTCAATGTGGGGGGCCTCATGTTAGCCTTTTGTCAAATTTTACTCCCAAATATGTGGGGTTATCCTCTTTTGGAAGGACCTTGCCTTCTAGGTACAGATCAACTTGTTCTGGCTTTGTGGAAAGAGAGAATAAAGTTGAGACGGTTTTGGTCTGGTTTATTGTGACTCCACAAGAGTCTGTCCATTTCCTAACTGTATTTATAGCTTCCTGCATTCTTGTTTTAGTTGTTTCTATATGTTCAGCTTGAGTCCATATAGCCAGGTCATCTGCGTGTAGTGCCTTGTGAATGTGAGTCGTGAACTGTTTTGGGAGGTCATTGATGAAAAGAATAAACAGGGTAGGAGATATAACACCTCCCTGGGTGACACCTTCTTGTCACCTGACCAGCTTACTCTTGTGATCTTCCAGTCTGACTCTCGCACAGCGTCTGTAAAGGAAGTCATTATTTCAGGCAAACCTATGTCCTTTTATCCCACAGTGTGCTAGATTCAGCAAGAGTCCTTTCTTCCAGACCTTATCGAAGGCTTTGGTCAGGTCGAAGAAAGTAGCCAGCAGTTTGTATTTTTTCTGGAAAGCATCTTCAATTTCCTGTGCGAGATAAGAGGTTTGGTCATCATTGCTTCTGTATCTCCTGAGCCTGATTGGCTGTCATCCAATATCTTGTTTTCTTCTAGGAAATTTAGTAACCTGTTGTTCACTAATCTTTCCATGGTCTTTCCAAGGCAGCTTGGGAGGCTTATGGGGCGGTAACTGGATTTGTTTTTCTTGGGCTTTCCTTTCTTGGCTATGGAAACTATTTCTGCCTCCTTCCATTCCTTAGGAAGTAGTCCCTGGGCCCAGGATTCGTTTATAAAGTCTAGGAGTCGTTGCCTACCAGCTGGTCCAAATTTTACTATCATTTCGTTTTTTATTCAATCAGGTCCAGGTGCCTTCCATCACACTCCACCGAGGGTTTCTGTCTGGCTTACCCCAGCCATAGCCTGGTATTTTACCCCTTCAGGCTCGGGGGTCCATTTTGTTAGCGATGGAGACTCGCTATCCGCCAGAGCCGTGTCTGTTACAACAGGTAGCACTACGTGTAGGTACGGTTGACTTGATTGGCAGAAGCTACAAGTTACGCGCAGGCATTTCCCACTTTTTAGGTGGGACCTGTACATACCAATCCTTGCTACCCGTTTTAGTATCCAGAAGCCATGAGTTGTTAACCCTTAGGCTCGGTATTGTGGATATCGCAAACTTTCGGTCTTGATTCCATTGTAAATACCGTAAATCTGGGAGAAAATGTGGCTTTTCTGCCTAACCCCCGGGAGTGAACCTGGACCGCAAGGAGTTCGTCACCCGCTCACCGCGCAATCCGGTTTAGCCAACTACGCTAGAAAGACAGGCATTCAAAATAGTAAAAGTAAAGTAAAGGCGTAAAGGTAATAAAGGGCTAGACCTATATTTTTAAAGACCGAATAGCATAAGATGGGTGATGCGGTCAGCATCACGCCGGCCACCTTTACTTTCCGGGACTACACCTGGAACCCTCTCAAGGCTGAGCCGACCTGGGAGAGAGATTAAACACTAGCAAATTAATCAACTAAAGGCTTTGCTACAGGAGGGTGCTGTATCTTGAGCTTCCTAGATAATTTGTAATGGGCCGAGCACCCCTTGTCCTCCTTCAAAGCAAAATGTGTTCTTTAGGTGGGCGCTCCTGGCTAGTCATATTATGTCATCGGATTAATGATCTAAACCCCTTCAGAAACAACGATCCTTATGTGAACTCTGGAACGCTAATCTCCCACGCTCGTTCCATAGTACACGATGTTGACAAGTATGAAAAACTCAACTCAGATTTTTGTTTGAGCGCCTATTTTTCTTGATAAAGGCAGAAGAATGTCAATCAACAGTTTGCAGGATTTTGAATGTTTTGTTCTGTATTTCTGCCTTTCTAGGTTTTCGTGTCTTGCTAAGAAGATAAAACACTCCCCAGGCAATTGTTACGATAGCTCACTCTGTTCCAAATCATTTCATTGTATGTGTAAACGTTTGGTTCAGAGTTCACTTCGTGAACACGGAGCAAAAACCGTGAACATAAAGATTAGGGTAGACAGTTTCAAGCTTCAGCTGGGTGTGGTTAGCAGCGGCTTCAATAACAATTCTGGCTTTTATGAACTCATCGGCTGTGATACGCGCTAGCAGTTAAAATAAAATACAAATCGAGCGCAACATTTCTACAGAAAATATAACAAAAACGAATATAAATAAAAGCTTGTAAAAACATTTCGAATAGTGTGGTTTCGTGTAATAAGTAGCTGTGACAGAAACGACCAAACAGTTACGATAAAATGGATTCTTATTACAATTTGTTTGCCAGAGAAACGAAATAAAAAAGAAAAAAAAATTTTGTAACGCGGATTTCTGTAACTGCTGTTTAGGATTAAAATTAAATTGTGTGCCGCCTCTATAACGAAGGTTAGCCATATAATATCCCCCCCCCCCCCCCCCCCCGTCTAATCCACCCGTCTTTGTCTTTTAGAAATGTTAGGCTGTAAAGTGATGATCTCTTGTTTGGTACGACTCTGGTGTCGAATGACAGCCCACACGCCTCTGGTCTTAACTGACTGACTGACTTTCTATCCCACTAGGACATCACACAAGCGATAAACACCCGATGACACAAAGTGCCACCATGTGGATGAGGATAGCCGTGGAGAGGTCCCAGAAACCGCGTTCAGACAATTAGCCATATTTATGGCCTGCCTATATTGCGGCCCCTGGCAAAAGCCAGGGTGGGGCTTCAAATAACAATAAATTTCGTCCTAAAAAGGACGTAAGGATTGAATAATAACCCTCTAGTCTTAAACCTGCCCACGTCTAATACACCTCTATGTAAATTAGTTTCAAATCTTGGACTTTCCTCCATAAGAATTTAGTCCTTCTATTGTGTCAAGATGTCGGGATAAGTAACCAGTTCTATCCTAATTCTCTTAGGAATGAAATATATTTAAATTCAGCCTGATATATTTGAGTTTTACGTATAACGAAAAGAACACTATTTAGTGTGGTATTTGTTTTTAACCAACACTGTGTTACCAGTGCCAAGGAAACGTCGAAACGACATAAACGAAATGTCGACGACAAATCTTAAATGTAGCAGAAAGAAACATGATATAAATTGGACAATATCAGGAAATAAGATGGAACCGAACCACAGATAAACGTCATCAAGAGACTGCATAGAAATGGTTCGGACGGACATTCATACATCTACCACAAAATAGTTCACCACAGAGAGCTCTGTCACTTAGAGAGCTGCGTGGTCTCGAGTCATGGTGTCCGCCTCGAATGCTAGAAGTTCCGGGTTCAATCCCCGGTAAGGAGTGGGATTTTTTCACGTGGACTTGGACTTCTAGTAATTTCCCCTGGAAGTGAGATCTGACGCTCGTGTGCATTGTTGCTCACGTAAAAAATTCCGTGACAGTTGGGAATCGAAAAGAGTAGCCTAACGAAGCTGCCCGGGTGAAATTTGAAGTCAAAAATCTACCCAAAGTATTTCAGGATTCTCGCCGGTGATACAGAACATGTGCACTGTGCTGAGCTTCTTTGGACTCAGACTTGAGTTAGAAGAAGAACGAAGCATTTATGGGTTACTACCCGAGTGCCATGATGTTGATCCGTTGTTCAAACCTCAAATCTCAGAGAGCTCTGTCACTAAGACACAGCGGCAGCAGAATCAGATGCTACCCACTCAAGAGATGGACAGATGAAATATCGGAGAAAAATAATACCAGCAACGACAAAGCTCACACCAAAGCTCAAATCAGATACCTCTTCAAAACTTGATTCTGAAAGGCAGAACAGGCTTTAGAGAAATAAAGACAAAAAGAAGCAGAAGAACAAAAGCCCACTTTTCTCTAACAGAGAAATCATCTGATCTTTTTCTCATGAGTTTAACTAATGAAGATGTCCCCGTGTGGGTTTCGGGACCCCATTGTGGGGGAAACAAGGATAAACCAACTGCCTCTCCAGTAAGCAGGTCGTAGGAGTCGACTAATTGGGTGCTTCTTTCAAAGTCGGAGAGCATATGTCCGAGGGGCACGGAACAACAAACTGCATACAAATAAGCTAGTAAAACGGATGTACACGCAAATCTCAGGCCCTGGAACAATCAGATGGACGACAACCAGGACTTTCCACGGGAGCTTACAGTCGATGAACTAAGAAGAAGGAGACTAAAGAAGATGAAAACGGAGACCTCCAACAGTAAGGAGAGAAAACACGTCAATGCTAAACAACATACATAAAAGTCCAAAAACCATTCTTTTATACACCTGCTCCCAAACTCTCTTTTAACAACGCGAGTAGAAACAATGTGTAAAACACTTTTATTATAACGGGAAAACGCAGAAACTAGTCACGCTGCAATCCTATAATTGTCACTGAAGCGTTAAGTATAGCGATTTGCAGTAGGTCAGACACTCCTTATAAACACATCGTGTGGATTTCTTTTTGATTGATAACTATTTTCAATTTTTCCCAATGGTATTTTTTTTCTGGCAGCTTTAATTTATATATATATATATATATGCCCTACGTGTTCTATTATTTTTTACTTTTTTTTTAATACTGTAAATTTTCTCTCCACCCCCTTTTTTTCCCCATTTTTGTTTATCCCATTTTTTTCACTCTGTATTGTCCGCCTTCGTAAAACACATATTGTAATTCTCTATTCTAAACATATATATATTTTACCTCTAAGACTTTACACTGCTAAGTATTTGTTACCATACGTCTATTAATTTTTATTGTATCGGATTTTTATTTTAAATTCTGTCTTTTCATTCCACACACCAAGCTGCTTAGTTAAGTGCTAAGTAAAAAAAGTGTGAGCTGTGTAATTCATAAGCAATGTTTTCTTTCCCGTTATGTTTGTGACGGATTTGTGTTGTGAACTGCACTTTAAAAAAAAGGTGAGTGGCTGATGACGTTTTGGTGCTCTGCTTGAAAAAAAATCGTCACGTTCAACCAGCAGCCTGAAGTGGAAGCTTAAGGTTCTAATTATGTCTAGATTATGTGCGCCCTATAAAATGACTTAATACTGCACGCTACCAAGCGCCCCGAAACAGACTCCTGTAGTGTTGGTGCGATCAAAGGAGGCAGACCCAAATACTGTCCCTACAGACGACAAAGTCGTCTACCGGTGATCCAATAGACCACCCCATGTGTGATGATTACTTTCAGAATGGAGTGTACTTATGAAGTATTATGTGTTTGCTGTCGGTTTTTGCAAATGACTGCATGCAACAACAGTGAGCTGCAATCCTGTGTGGGCCTGTCAGCGGTGATACTTCTGACAGTGAACTTATGCCTTTACCTTTGCTTGTGTGAGCTTCACATTTGTGATGAGAATGGCATGCTTTCAGATGAGACAGCGAAAGGCATAATGTGAGATGTCCACTGGCGCAGAAACGGGGCTGCCATGAAGTTGGAACTTTGACTATCGAGTAACGACTAAGTCTGAGGTTTGAACCACGGATCAACATCATGGCAAACGGGCAGTAAACCGAAAGTGCTTCGTTCTACTTCTAACTCAAGTATGAGTCCGAGGTAGCTCAGCGCAGTGCACAGGCTCTGTAGCACCGGCTAGGATCCTGAAATATGTTGGGTAGATTTTTACCTCTAAATTTTGCCCTGGCAGCGCCGATAGGCTGCTCTTTTCGATTTCCAACCCAACTACCAAGGGAACTTTTACATGCGCAACAATACACACGGGCGTCCGATCTAACTACTCAGAGACCAGAGGAAATTACTAGAAGACCACGAGGAAAAACCCCCCAGCCCTCACCGGGGCCTGAACCCAGGACCTCTAGCACCCGAGGCAGACGCCATACCCGAGACTATGCAGCACTAAACCAATAATTGTATTTATTGCATAAACTAGCCATGTTATGTGCATTATTTGAGGGAAATACAACTGAAGTAAAAACGCACATATTTTGAAGTATGCATTTTTTTTTTTTACAGGACAGATTCCAGTCATTTGGCGGCTATCCACTCGAAACCCGAGGTCCCAGCTCCTAATTTTTTTTTTTTTTTTTTAAAGCAGATATCTACGAATTCACCTTTTTACCCTCTATATCTTTTCAATGCTTCTACGGATGCCTACGAATGGCTGCAAATTTACCTCTAATTAATACGTGGGGGATAGATTGTCTACATTGCTCGATTGTTTTCATTGTTTATTGCTAAATTGCGTACATTGCGCAGTGCTTAATTGCTTACATTGCTCTTGCTGTATTGTTTACGTTGCTCATTACTAGATTGTTTACATTGTTTATTGCTTAATTGCTTACATTGCTCTTGCTGTATTGTTTACGTTGCTCATTGCTAGATTTTTTACATTGTTCATTGCTAAATTGTTTACATTGCTAATTTCTTGATTATTTTCATTGCTCATTTCTAGATTGTTTATATTTCTCGTTTATATAAACCAAAAAGACAGCCAGACAGAGACGAAGATAAAACTTGGACAAATAATCATATGAAAAGTCAGTCACACAAACTGGCTGTATTAAAAAACACTACAAAATGAGGCACCTTAAATGTTGAACGCTAAACAAAAGCACGATTATGTAACACTCATTTGGAACGCAGCAATTATGCGTATGGGAAAATCGTAGAATAGTCACAAATATAAATATCATCTTCTCGTTTCATATATTGCTGTATATCGAATTTATATTGAAATTGTCTGCTATTTCTATTGCTTCATGTTGTGTTTTATTACAAAATGTTTGGATGCTATTTTTAATTACACCGTGCCATTCTTTTGTTGGCTTGTCTTGAAAAAATGGCTTTTTAAAAAAAATTTACTTACGTAAGCTTCTGCACAATCCTTCAACCACCCACCCCCACCCATTTCCGGACGCGCTCGAGCGCGTGTGTAACATCATTTGGTTGTTTGTTAGTTTTTTTTTTTCAGCAAAGGTGTCCTTTCTGCATTCTTTTCCCTTCCTTTCTTTCGTTTTTAATTTTGTGTGTGTCTATTTTCTTTCTTTCACATATTATTTATTTCGTCTAAGGTACCACATTGGATGGTTTAAAAACTCATAAACAATTATTCTAACTGGAGCTTGAAGTAAAAAAAGTCGCACCGATACTAGAAAACAAAGCCTTTAAAGCAAGAAATAAGAAAACCAATCTACTCAACCGAAATACCGCGACTGTGCTGACACAGAAACGGTCACTGTTAATTTCACTACCCGTGTCAACAATAAAATGTTATAAAGATATCGGAGACAGTATTGAAACTTTATAATAACACAGGTGTACTGTTTCATTGGCTCGGTAATGCTGCATATGCTACAGACCTTGGGGACATTGGGGGTATTGAGTTGTTCGTTACATGGATGTGGGTATCGTATATTCTGCCTGTTCGCTTGGTTAGACAATGTTGTCTTTAATGGCTTGACAAGCTTTAGGGCAGATCGTATCTGACATTAGAATAATAGAGCTAGTGGATACAATTTCTTGAATACACGGACAGGGATATTTTTCTGCTTATTATTGCATTAAAACAGCTGCTTTCTGCTCACAGGTGGTGTTACGATATTGTCAATTACAAAAACTAAAACAAATAAAAACAAAGAAAAAAAGGGAGGAGGATGAGTATTCAATACATTGAGAGAAAAAGAAAGAAGAGCTGTTGGAGTAAAGAGGAAGGCGATGAAGGAGGAGGAAAAAGAAGACGAAAGTGAAGAAGAAGAAATAATAAGCTGCAGTAGTAGCAGCAGTACCAGCAGCCATTGGCAGTTGAATAAGCCACTCTGTCAAGATAAGCAGTAGTAACAGCAGAAGTTGCTGAAATGACAGCGGATACTTCTTAATGACAACAATTCGCACTCAAAGAAACCGAAACTGCAGTACCACTTAAATAGAATAAACGAACGAAGGCATTTTTTTTATAGTCACACAAATTGGGCACGAGGGCCCTTCTTACATTCATATTACATTCTTACAGGCTCTTTCAAATACCCGTCTTTCACACGGTAGTTGTATTTTATTAATAAAACATATTATATTCATATGATAATTTGCATTTTGTGATATCAAGAAAACAAAAGTTAAAAGCATGGGTGGTAAAATGCACACAGGCACTAGCGCACGCACACAACACA
>CAJHNH020000430.1:305070-345070 GCA_905116865.2 Candidula unifasciata | reverse complement strand
ATACATACCACACATGTACATACCACACATGTACATAGCGCACATATACGCACACATAAATTGAGGGGCTGTCAGTGCCCTATATACTACCCCAACCCTCCTCTCGGTGCCCCCTGATGTAATTTTCATCCTAAACCCGCAGTTACTGTACATATGTATTGAAAGAATTCTGTTATCCGTCTATTGGGGTATCCGTCAAAGTCATGGTCTGATGGGTGACGGTTGATCGAAGTTTTTGTGTATTTACAATGTATAATTATTTTGTCTCTTCAGATTATAATTAACTGCAAAGTGACTGACGTACAGTGGTATCTTAGATAACAAAAAGCCTCTAGTAGCGAACACATCTATTTTACCACGAACACAATTTCTGACCAAAATTCGACTCAACTCGTACTAGCCTACATACTTAACACCCCGGTATTACAGAGCGCCTTCGCAAGGACTACGACGCAGACGCGGACTAGTAGTAAGCATACCGCATAATTAACCATTTGACAAATTATTTTTAAATAACTGTTCCACTGTTTATTAACTAGGTCCAATAAAAAGTTAATTGGGTTGGATGCTAAATGCACTTCATAAGATAACGGCTGCAACATTTAGTATCCACAAAAAAAAAAAAAAAAAAAATGGATTTGGATCTAAAGTACACTTCAAAAGAAAATGCCCACAATACTTAGGACAGATATTCAAAAGGCTGTGAATTTAGCTTTTTACATGAAACTGTCGATAAATTCTGGCTGTAAAACTTGTGTACTAGAGGTAATTAAAATTATCTGCACTTTGGCTGTATTTTAAGTAACTGCGAGATAAGAAATTCCCAATTTTTCGAAATAATTTTGTTGTTGTTGTTGTTGCTGTTTTTTGTGTATTGTGTGTGTGTGCGTGCGTGCGTGTGCGTGTGTGTGTGTGTGTGTGTGTGTGTGTGTGTGTGTGTGTGTGTGTGTGTGTGTGTGTGTGGATTAAATACAGTTTGTCGAGAAGACTTTGTTTTCCCACATTACTAGAGTATTATACTGAGCTGTGAGCCAATGATGCACCGTTGCCTTCACTTTTCATTAGACGCAATGAAAGTCTTTCATCTTAAAAGTCTGCTTTCAGGGGACAAAACCGGTGAGAGCCCAGTGAAGCGAGATCTGAGCAATAGAGATGATGCTCTAAGTTCTAGCAGAGTGACAGCAGCATGGATGAAGGTTTACGGTCGTACATTGTCAGGCAAGATATTAAACCCATTTATGAACTGCAGTGCTCTGAGGGACTTCAGCTATCCGGTGAGCATCTAACTATAACGATTACTGGTGACTTGTTAATAGTATTCGAATACTAGCCCTGCACTCTGGCTTCGATACAATCTCCTTTCATTTTAATATCTACAAAGCTGAGTCGGCTCTGTGGCTAAGTCGATGCGAACGCTTCGTAATGCCGGGATTCTGGGTTCGATCCCAGCTGCAGGCCATGCGCCTTGCGTTGGTTTCGACAGTGGTATCAAGAAGCCCACCGTTGCGGTGCAATGGCAAACTACTGGACGTAAATTTGCCTAAAGAAACCACACAACAGCCAGGGGCTGCTGGGGTTGGTTCTGCAACATCCTGTAAAGGATAATCAGCTTACCTTAATATAGAGCTGACCGTGCCGTACAAGTCGCAGATGGAAGAAAATTACATGTACAAGCTCGAAAGTACTATGATCTAGTGGCCGGTCTGAGAAGAGATGGAGAGTACACACAAAAAATCTTCACCATCGAGTTAGGCGCAAGAGGTACAGTCTCCACTTCCACATATAATGTAGTAGAGCACCTTGACTTGCGAGTAAAACGAACAGAAACGGGGACTAATGGAACTGGATGAAGCTGCTCAAAGAGTTTCCATCTGGCTTTGGACACACAGGAACGTCGTGGGAGATGGGCCTCGTTAGACTCGTCCGAGCTCCTGGTGGAAAAGAAATTCTAATCCCTATAAAGCCAAAGTATCCGATAAATGTCTGCCAGTGTCTCTCTGCCAAGTGCGAAAGTCTTACAATTGTCCGTAAGCTTGTCACTCTGGTTGTGAAGGTAGACGGCTAATTTGCTACCGCAGAGACAAATATAACACCAAATCTCACAATACCTGTCACCATATCGTCTTGTCCCTGTCCGGGAGTCCGATAAATGCAGCAGGGGAAGATCGAGGCCGGGAGTCATGACCCAGGTCGGCCCACCTTCCGAGATTGTCTAGGAAGTAATGGGTCGAAACAATCGTCGACGAGAGATCTTTCTACTGATGTTGGTGGATCTCTGCTGTGCATGCTCCCCTGTGGAGTTTTTCTTATTATTTTCCATGGTGTTCTGGGAAGAAAGGCGATTGAGGACACAGTCTTCAGAAAAGGAAGCAGAGGCTGACGCCCGCAATGTGGACACAAGATATTGAAGATACATTAGCTAGGAAAACGCATAAGGCTGGAGATTAAAGAGAGACTCTTGAGCGTTGTACAAGCGACACCCCAATTGTGTGCATGTGATACATCCTTGCATTGCCGACAACTGCAGATAGGTTAAAGGTGCTGCAGGCTAAGTCATGCCTCGGAGTAGCTGCAGACAGGGAACACACTCTGTATGAAGCTTTGGCTGCAGGCACGGATCAGAGGCTAAAAGGGGGAAAATCGTGAATGGCTCAAGCAGAAGACACAGTAAGACAAGTATGCATGCCGGAGAACACTGGCGAGAAGAGGAGTGGGTCAGAGTACCAGCGTTTAAGTCTGACCTGTGTAGGGTAATGATAACATTGGGCCTGGTGTGCAGTTAGTGGCCAGCGGGTGCTACGGAGGTTGAAGTCCAACAGTTGATTCACGACAATTCACGCCAAGGTGATCAGATTATCTATACAGATGGTTCAGTGTTGAGAGGAAAGAGAAGTGCCTGGGGGTTCGTAGCGTAAGCTTTTGAATGAAAAATCATTAGTGCAAGAAAGCTTAGCATATGACACCATAACATCGAGCATGAGAATGGAGGTGGAAGTGGTAACTGCAGCTCTCCGATGACTAGAGAACAAGGTGCATACACATGTCGTAATTGTAACAGACTCTGAGACCATGCTGAGAAAGGTGACGACAGGGTGGTGAGCTTACTTTAGATCTTTTCTCCAGGCTATGCCGGCGTGGAGGGCAATAAACAGACAGACAGACTGGCTGGATCTGCACCACTGGGTGGTGAATTGATACATGACAAGGCAGATGTGGTCAAGGCCTTTTGGGAACAAGCAACGGAAGCAGTAGAGAAAAAAGATTATTATGGCCTGGAGAGAATGTTTGGCCGGCTCACTACACTCAGAGGAGAGCCAAGACGAACTTTTAACCAGATTGTGACCGGTACCATCAGTACTGGAACTCTGCGCTGACTGCTGAAGATGAGGACGGAGCATGCATGGGAATGTTCTGAGTGCTGTGATGTCAATTTTTGACTCAACTCAACTCTTGAGCGTTACTGCGACGAGGGCGATGTTCTGCCAATACTTGACCCGCATTGACTGACGATAATCCGACCCAGTTATAATATGTTGACAACTGCACAACAGTGAGCTGTCAATCTAAAACTTCGATAAGACAAGCGAAACACTTTTAATACGACTGGACTGCAGATCATTTTTGAGTCACCCCAAAACGGAATGCTCACAATAACAGACACACTGTTTTGTGTCAATGGTAAGATGAAGAAAGAATGAAAGATAATTGAAACAGAAATAAACACTGTTCAGGACTGGGGCATTTATTGATATCGTCCTTTCCTATGATGTTATAGAACATATCTACACTACGCTACACCACACACACACACACACGCACGCACACATGCACGCACTCACGCACGCAGGCACGCACACAAGCAGGCACGCACACAAGCAGGCACGCAGGCACGCACGCACGCACACACACACACTCACACACATAGAGCCACAGAGAACAATACAGTCGTTAACGATGGCAGGCAGGTCGTTGTAGGGGCGACGCCTGCTGGTGGATGTAATGTCCTAAGTCCCTTCCCCAGCTAATAATGAGGGTACTGCTGGGGTGACCGTTTATTAACCCTCATATAATTCTTCCGGTCAAAATGGACGCTAGGTACGGCCACCCTTTTTTTTTTTTTTAAAGCCGTGGCAAATATTTTTTTTTTCCCAGACGGTGGCCGTTGCATTTTTGCTCCATTTGTAGACTGGAAGGATGTAGTTTCGTCGCCCAGCTTCTGAGTTGAGTGCATGGCGTGACACTGTGAGCTGCGTTTGTTTTGCGTTGGCACAGGAGCGGAGCATATGTGGGGTGACCCGTTTGCTATGAAGCTGAAACTAGGATTACCAGATTACCAGATTACCAGACAGAGAATGATAAACATAACAGACATTTTGTGCGCACTCACACATTCAGGCACAGAATAATCATCTCATTTCTCATCTGCATTTGATAATTCTGCCTCCTTTGTACCCACCATGGCACATTTTATGACAAAGGTGCGGGCACAGTCTATGCAATGCAAGTCATCACATTTGCATTGACAGGTAGATTTCCTTTCCCTAGTAACAATACAATGGTTCATGTCCTGCCTCTTGGATTGACATTCATGCTTTTGTTGCCTTCAAGTAAGGTTCAAAAGGTTATTTTATTATTCATCAAGTCAGGCCATTCGAGGGCGTTATGTGCTGCTATAGAGCTTATACGGCTCTCGCTTCGTGCCGTGCTGTCTTGCAAATTGTTGATGTAGTATTCTTTTTGATATTAAGGACATCCACACCCCCCCCCCCCCACACACACATAAAAACCCACTGTTATATTAAATTAAAAGGAGAGAAAAGGGAAGTTTGATTGACTAAAGAGCAAATAAAGCCGCAGCCAATTTTAAATCGGGACAATAGGAGTTGCCAAGAAAAAGGCTATGAACTGTGCTAAGACGATATCAAGAGGTTTGTTAAGGAGGATAGAAAGAGACAGTCAGATTTGTTACGGATGGTAGAAATAGGCTGTCGTATTAAATAATAAAGAAATCATAAACATGATTTTATCAGGACTACAGAGGATTGAAAGGGGGTGGTGGGGGGGGGGGGGGGGGGGGGGTAGGGATTTCACACTGATCACTCATTTTTAACAGAGGTTTTGACATTGACTCTGAGGACATCAGGTGTCAGATTAAATACAGAATAAAGAACCCGGCAGACTGATTATAGGACAGAAATTGGTAGTCAAATTGACTATTGGCGGATACAAAATTGGTTGTAAATTGTATAATGAGGCTTTTGTTTAACTTCATAGGATAAGAGGAAGTTATCAGATGATTGGGGAAATGGGGGATTGTGGGGGAAGGGGAGGGGGGGGGGGTGCTGTTAGCCTTCACTACAAGAAATAGAAAAGAGAGATTCCATTGCCTGCCAAACACTTGTATTTTTTACCCTCGCATCTTCTTTCCGCTCTGATGATCTTGTACCTACTTGAAGTTCACACTTACTCCCAATATCTGCTAATGTATAAAAGTGATTGTAGTATGAACCCAAAATGATAATTGTTACTATAACACGGTGAATTTTACTGGCCTACCTTTACAATCCTCATCATCAAATGCCTTAGCGAAGGACCTGCGCGATCATGATCTCCACAATATCTGAGATCTGCAACTTGGTGTATCACTTCATGTGTTGACACCCCTTCACGCTATGAGAAAAGCTGTCCAGAATCTTTTTCGCGCTGTTTTCCTCTGTCTCTCTGTCCACAAATCTTTCCAGTGGTCACAAGATGTTTCAGTTTCACACTTCTCATAACATTACCCCAACAAATAATACGACTGTCTCTTTCTGATCTTTGTGATAAGTTGTTTTCGTGCCCTCGCCTCTTTTAAAACATCTGAGCTGCTCTTTTTAGCTATCCAATAAATTTTAATGATTCTTTTGTAAAACCACATATCCAAGGCCTCTTGACATTTTTTTTGGGCTAGTTTATTAATTGTCTATTATTCACAGCCATATGTTAAAACAAGCTTTATTTAGCACTCGAGAATTATTTTTGTAACATCCAAAGGCATATCTTTATTACTCAAAAAGTTTTTTTTAAAAATAAAGTTTTGTTGTGTCCCAATCTGTTCTTTTCTCTGCGATACATTTTCCGTCGGATGTTATCCATACGCCTAAATACTTAAATTTATGTACTAAAAAAACACCTTCGACTTTTAATATTAAAGACACTATTTTTTTAATTGTAAATAACCATCACTTTTGCCTTCCTATTATTTAGTGAGGCCCATTTTATTACTTTCTACCACTACGAAATGTATCAATACTTTTAGTCTGCGGGTTTGCGTCTCTGTGTGTCTGCGTGTGTGTGTGTTTGCCCGTGCGTGTGTGTGTCTCTGTGTGTGTATGTATGTGTTTGTGTGTGTATGTCTGTGTGTCTATCTGTGTGTGCAATTGTCTGTCTGTGCGCATGTGTGTGTGTATTTTGTTTGTGTGTGTATGTGTGTCTGCATGTGTTTTTTGTAGTTGTGTCTGTCTGTCTGTCTGTCTGTGCGCATGTGTGTGTGTGTATTTTGTTTGTGTGTGTATGTGTGTCTTGGTAGGTATGTAGGTAGGTAGGTAGGTAGGTAGGTATGTAAGTATGTATGTATGTAAGTATGTATGTATGTAAGTATGTATGTATGTATGTATGTATGTATGTATGTATGTATGTATGTATGTATGTATGTATGTATGTATGTATGTATGTATGTATGTATGTATGTATGTATGTATGTATGTATGTATGTATGTATGTATGTATGTATGTATGTATGTATGTATGTATGTATGTATGTATGTATGTATGTATGTATGTATGTATGTATGTATGTGTGTGTATGTGTGTGTGTATGTGTGTGTGTGTGTGTGTATGTATGTATGTGTGTGTGTGTGTATGTATGTATGTATGTATGTATGTATGTATGTATGATGCATGCATGGCATGCATGCATGCATGCATGCATGCATGCATGCATGCATGCATGCATGCATGCATGCATGCATGTATGTATGTATGTATGTATGTATGTATGTATGTATGTATGTATGTATGTATGTATGTATGTATGTATGTATGTATGTATGTATGTATGTGGCAGTGATCTTCTTTGTAATTAAATGCTGGCTCGAATGAGTCACTGCATCTCTCCATTCACCGACTGACAAGAACGAGAAAATATGGACGCTGGCAGACGTTCAGAAGTTACACGTACTGTTTATTTTCACTCGCTGTTGTTGCAGTCAGTAAATGTTCATGTACAACCATAGCACTCTTAATCAATGATCTAAACAGTCAATCATACCTTTGTAACATCGTCGAATACACACAACTCAAAGAAACACAGTAGCTCCCTCCATCCAGTCATTCACAGCTGGCCACCGTTTCCGTCAGCCGCTATTTTATGCCAGGTAGGCATTGGGAAATCACGCTATTCAGACGTCAACATTCTTCCGAACACATACACCTTCCCTTGGCCTAAACGAGACTGCCTCACAAACCTTTTCTTCGCTATTATATAGCCCTCTGATCTGTCCTGTTCTCGAATATTCTGGATTCATTCTCACGAATTTCCCACTGTTGAAAGTCGTGTGTGGCCCGTGATAATTCTCATTTTACACGAATGGTTCATAAAACCTGACTTTCAGATGTCTCTCATAAATCTCGTGTTATCTCAGCCAGTCAAACATTCGTCTTACATTTATTACTGACGTCATCTATCGGGCATAAATTAATGAGGAGAAAATGACTCACTACATTCTCCCCCACCCCAAAAAAAAATGTTTTACATTTTCAAATAATCAGGTGTGAACATTCCACTGAACATGTGATTCTAGACCTTTGTAGTGAATCATTTTCGACAAGTTCATTTCCAACCAAGTTCCCTTTTCCTCATTAGGTTAACAATCCAAACACTCTAAAATGCCATCTGTTGGGTCTTTGCACGACTGTGAATACCTTAATGGGATCCTCACCCCAGGCACTCCTATTTTAGTGCGGAAGACCAATAATCTGGCTCCATAGGTATCCCCACCCAGTTCTAAAGTCGGTATACAACCGAACCCCTCTCCTGGCACACCCCGATCGGTGCGGAAGTCCAAAATCTTGGCTCTAAAACCGAAGTGTGACCCTATGAAGTCCCACCCTCGCTATTCCCATTCATGAAAGCCGTCAACAATGGCTAAATCAGTAATGTATGGTTTTGTTCCCAAATATGTAAGGTACAAGATGTAGTTAATTACCTTGTCTTCAGACACTACAACATGTCTCATTAACAACCATATTCAAATCAAATGCTACACCAAATCAATTTAGTATACTAGTAAATGCAACATATTTTCTGGTGAGGTGTATTTTAACACTGAATGTTGTCTCCCTTTAATTGTTTACTATATTATACCCGTTCAAATCAAACATACATTTTCCTAGTTGTAAATTCATATAATACATTCATACAAAAATACAATGCATACCCTTGCATAAAATGATTTCAGTTAATACAAGTTGTAATAGCAGTTGCAACATATTCTACAAACGTGACATGATATCTGGTAAATGATTGTCTGTTCCTTTGATGTGTTCAATGTTAAATTTGAATTGTGATATTAACAATGCTAATTTATATACTCTTAGATTACTGTTGGCATTACTTAATAACTGTTAATCCCAAGTTATCTGTCCCAAGTTATCTGTAAAAATAGTAAATGCTTTTCCCAGTGAAAACTTCTGAAATTTTTAAACTATAGAAACCTGTGAAATTTTTTAAACTATTAACTAGTGCTGATGTTTCCCGTTCCAATCTGTTCTATTTGTTACAATTGGTTCAGTTTTTGACACATATATTACATGGCTTTGTATCAACAAGTACATCTGCATTTGACAGTAAAATAGCTGTATTGGCATAATCACCTGAAAAAATTAACAAACAAACAACAATTACAATTTTTTTTAATTTTATACACCCAAAATTTTCTTGTAAGTTTTTCATGAATGTAACCATTTTATATTATGTTTGTTTGATTGTGGATTTGACTGTGGCAATAAAGATTTGTAATCGCCAAATGTGGAAAGTGTTTTAAATACATCATCTGTAAAAGTAGTAGTTTTAGCAATAACAGTGTCAGTAGTGTAGCACTTCTAAGAATTTGACAAGTTTTTGTAGTAACAAACAGTTGAGAGTTGTAGCAATCTTTGTAAATAGGACTTAGAAGAAGTTGTAGGATCTGGATGCTGTGGATAATACAAAATGAATCAAGATTGTATGTTTGGCATGTTATTAACAGAATTTGCCACATGGTAAGTAAAATGTATTGCATCAGCCAAATGTAATTACTTGTATAGTATGAGGATTTTTCATGATGTTTTTTCTCTCTTAAGTTGTGGTCACCTTTTGGTAAATTACTATTTTCAAGGTTTTCATTATCTGCAATTGTTCTTGGTGTGTTCTTTCTTGCTTCACTATTTCTCAACTTTTCACTTTCATTCGGTATGGATGGTATGTTTTTACCACACAATGCTTTGTCATTCATGTCTCTTGCATTCAGTACATCTTTCATATTATCTTTACCCTCAATGTTCTCATATTGTACTCTTTTCATACATTTATCCTTACACTCTGTCTTCTCATTCTTTTCATTCTGCTTCTTTTTTGTGCTGATACTTTCACTCATTCTTGCATGACTGATTAACTGCTCCCCATTCTTGGATGAGTCACTTTCATTCCCTTGCTTCCTTGCATTCACACTATGGCGAAGATCTTGATCACTGGTAATCATGTTCTCATTTACTGCTGCATTCACCCTATGGCAAAACTCTTGATCACTGGTACTTGTGTTGTTTTTTTCTTTCACTTCTTTGATGTTTTCTCTTTCCCACTGAAACATTTCTTGCTCAGACATTTCTTTCAGACCTTTCTCATTCCCCAAAATTAATCCTGCACATGGTGATGGTAACACTGCAACTCTTATTCTTCTTTGTAAAAATGGAGTGTTAACATTGACAAAAGCTATCTTATATTTCTCAATCGTGCCTCCAAATGTTCGGCAACAAATATATTTGTTAATACTGTCTGTTGGTTTGATAAGATCTTTGTGGATGCCTGAAATTGTGGAGCCCGTGTCTCTCAAAATGGTGGTTATTCTTCTATTTACAATACCTCTGCATAAATATAAGGTTCCCTGTGTATTTGTGGCTGAGTTGGCTTCTTGTACAGGTATATTATGGCCACATGGAAGGCTATCTTCTTCATGGAACTGTTGACATAAAGGGCAAGTTTCAATAGTTACTGCATTGGTCTCAAATGGTTCGGTGTCTGAATCTGAGTCTGACATTGCTTGTGCTATGTTGGCTTCCTTAAATTTTCTTCTAAATAAACAGTCTTTTTTTTACATGATTATAGCAACCACAATTGTAACATTTAATGGCATCTTTATACAATCTCAACCTCTGTGTTCTTCTATTAAACAGTTTGTCTACATAGTCTTTATAACCCGGATTTCTATCACACATTTTGTCGTTCGGATGAGATTTTTGACAATATTTGCAGTACATCATTTGCCATTTTTTGTTGAACGTGGTTTTGTTTTTGTGTGGGTTTGCCCCTTGGTTGTATCTGCCTTTGTCATAACTGGCACTAGCTCCAGTTTCCATGTCTGGTACCGGGTTGGAAATGAAGATTTCACGATGGGCTGAAAAATAATTCTCACCTAAGTTCTCTAACTCCTTCAATGAGGTTGGTTTATTTTCTCTTAAAAAGGTTGACATAGGTTTAGGTAAAGATTCTAACATTTTGTTCCTTAATAATAAATCTACTAATAATTTATAATTGTCTCTAACATTGGCCGAATCAATCCATTTATCAAAAATATTCTGAACTTCAGAAAAATAGTCAGTGAACGTCTGATCAGACTTTGGCTTTAAATCCAGAAACTTTTTCCTATACCCTGATTCATGTAGGTCATAGTGTCGCATGATGCGATCTTTAATATAGTCAAAGTCTAATCTTAGATGTTTAGGGACTGTTTCTAAGATTTTCAATGGTTCAAATGCTAAATGTTTTTGAAAAATAATGGCCCACTGGTCTTTTGGAACATCATGAAAGCGCATTTGCAAAAGAAAGCTAGATATATAACTACCAATGTCATCCTTTTCAGAGAAATTTCTGACTATACCTGCATACTTTTTGAATTTATTTTCTTCTTCTTTTAATCTTTCTTTTTGGATAGCAGCTGCTCTTCTGGAATCATTTTCCATTTCTTTAGTTCTGATTTGAGCCTCTGTCTTTTCTTTTTCAGTCTGAATTGACGCAGCTATCTTCTCACGTTCCAAATTCAATTCTTGTTCTTTTAATATTCTTTCTTGTTCTATTTGTTTTTCTTTTAATATTTTCTCTTGTTCAAGTTGTTTATTTTTCATCTCCATCTCTTGTGTCTTCATATCTAGTTCGTGTGCTCGAGACAATCTTCGTTCTTCCCCCAAATCGTCTTGTATTTTCTTTTCCTTCTCATCCAACTCTTTTTTTTTTGTTGATCACAAAATTTTCTAAGTTCTTCCCCTTCCAAATTTAATTCTTTGCCCAGTTTGATCAGCTCTGCCAAGTTAGACATTTTTATGTCTTTACAATATAAACAACAATATAGTTACAATACCTTTCTTTCAAAATACACACCTTAAAAAGAACAATATAAGTTCAATATAATGAACTAGTAACTTGTGTTAATAACTAAATGTCCTTGGGTATCAATACTATACCTTAAATAAAGTGGATGTAACTCTTCCAACCACGAAACCTATAACTAAATAATTCTATATATGTACAGTTGATGTTTGAGAAGAAGAGTTAACTAATATTTGTTTAGCTTATGGGGGAGTAAATCAGTTAAGCACACTTGAGAAATTAGATATGACAGCAAGAAAAATGATATATTATTTGATAAAGATTTATTAATCAACTAACAGAATGTTGTAGCACTACAATAGATACAGTGGATTATCAACGTGTTAAATGTAGTGGACTATCAAAGTATTTATGAAATAAATAACTAATTAATTTGTAAATGTGTAACAATGTTATAATAATCCTGTAGCACAATAGTTGGTTATAAAGTTTCAGACTGATTATACCTTGTAAAATAACACCAAAAAAATTGTATTTAATGGCCGCACAGTCTGGGTATAATTAAATACTCTTCTAATAAAATAAAAAATATTTGATTGAATTAGTCTTGATAATCGACTGTGATAAAGTAATCACTAATACTCTCAAATAATTAAATTATTTCACGTAATAACTACTAAATATACTTGTTCAGTATGATGCTTATTAAATTCGCTTTCAATGAAGCAAAAACTCAGTTACAATATATATGCAGAAACTTGTAACAAAATAATTCTTATTCACCAATAATACTATTCAATACAAATTAAAAAAAAAAATATAGTGTTGAATCAATGAGTGTATCACCAAATAATATTGCAATGATCTTTCCCCAATCAACCAATGATTAACTTATTATTCTTGGTATACAATACAATTTCTATTACTCACAACTGTATTTTTGTTATAGTGTTTACACTTGATGATAATCAACTGTGAATGGGTAGATCAAATGTTAAATTCTAATTGAAATAACTTTGACACTTGATAATGATGATGTGTGTATGATTAATTATGGCACTTCCTGATGATGGTGGTACTGAACTTCCGTGTAATATAACACCCACAACTTTGTAAATGAAGAAGAAAAAAAAATATAGAATTTCAATACAATTTGCCAATATTTATAAATAAATAAATAAAATAATGTAAAGAATAGTGGGAAAATACAAAATAATATCAAAACACCAATGTAATAATAAAATAAATGTCAATGAATGCACCAATGTAAATTATAAATAGGTAAAATAAATGTGAATGAATTCACCAATGTAAATTGTAAATAAATAAAATAAATGTGAATGAATGCACCAATGTAAATTATAAAAAAATAAAATAAATGTGAATGAATGCACCAATGTAAATAATAAATAAATAATATTGATAATTATAATAAATAACTAAATCACCAGAAAAATAATATCAAAAATCAAATTAATAATTAATGCTGTAAATTGTTGTGCTGATCTAGTTGACTGTCCTGAAGCTGGTTCTGCGATGGCTGTTGCTTTTTTGAAGGTTGTTTCGTTGAAGCTTGTCCGTTGAATATGAATATGTTACTGCTACTTTTAAAATACTGAAGAAATGATTAATTTGATATGGTTAATTGAAATTAAAATACCATAGTAATGATTTCATGAACTGGGCACTGACACTAATAAGGACCGCACAGTTTATCGGTTCACAGTACTAATTTTAGCATTGAATGCACACTAAGTAAGGAATTGTTCAGTGAAGCATTTATTACAGAAACCATATACTGTTTGTGGTACTGTTCACTGTATTATCGGTTTCATAAACTGGATATTTATCATTGAGTAGTTCACTGCTAGCTACACACTTCAATAGTACATTGTTAATTGTAGACAAATAGTTCACTGCTAGCTACACACTTCAATAGTACTTAGATTTGCACCGACCAATTTGATGCTTTTCCTGTCGACTGAATGTGTTTAGGACGTAGGAAAGCTTTATTGTTATCGCTTTCTTGTGATATGTGCGATTATACGATGAACTTGAAGCATTGTTGATCATGAGATATCAATGAGTGCTGATCCTGAGGTATTGTAGGCTTCTCATACTATAGTTTTCCTATTAAATGGTTTGCCACGGCTGAAAAATGTAGAGCTGCGACACATCACCCAGTGTCAGAGCTGTGGTTCTTTTGATTTCTGTACAGTTAACACTCTACCCGGTGTTTCACTGTCTTTCTATGTTTTGAAAAAACAGATCCGAAAAACAGGATCTGGTGTCGACGCTTCTCTGTGTTGTTCAGTGTAGATTTCCCACTACACATTACCACACTTTAGTCGGCAGCGAAATTTGATCAAACAACAAGGCTTCGGAAGTTTTGCAGAGGGCAGCCCTAGTCTCACATCATCTCTGTGTAGACTTACGGTTGTATTCCTTTGCTACAATTAATGAATGCTCTTTGACACTGTCACTGCCTGCAATCTTTCCTTCGCAACTTAGTTGATTGTTGATTACTTGGTCGAAACTTAAAACGTGGACTTGTCTATCAGTATTCAAAGCCTGGAATTTGTCCGAACGTTGTTCAATCTGTGAACTATCGAATATGGGTTGTTGTTATGTCGCCATCGATCTTCCCCGCTTACGTTCGTATGTTGAACTGGTACTACCTGACGTCAGGTTTATAACTAAACACATTTCGATGTCTCAGATTTTACTGTACGAAACAACTTTCCTATCCTCATATGTTTGGACGAGCCTCCATTCTGCAGTGATCTTCTTTGTAATTAAATGCTGGCTCGAATGAGTCACTGCATCTCTCCATTCACCGACTGACAAGAACGAGAAAACATGGACGCTGGCAGACGTTCAGAAGTTACACGTACTGTTTATTTTCACTCGCTGTTGTTGCAGTCAGTAAATGTTCATGTACAACCATAGCACTCTTAATCAATGATCTAAACAGTCAATCATACCTTTGTAACATCGTCGAATACACACAACTCAAAGAAACACAGTAGCTCCCTCCATCCAGACGAACAGTCATTCACAGCTGGCCACCGTTTCCGTCAGCCGCTATTTTATGCCAGGTAGGCATTGGGAAATCACGCTATTCAGACGTCAACATTCTTCCAAACACATACACCCTCCCTTGGCCTAAACGAGACTGCCTCACAAACCTTTTCTTCGCTATTATATAGCCCTCTGATCTGTCCTGTTCTCGAATATTCTGGATTCATTCTCACGAATTTCCCACTGTTGAAAGTCGTGTGTGGCCCGTGATAATTCTCATTTCACACGAATGGTTCATAAAACCTGACTTTCAGATGTCTCTCATAAATCTCGTGTTATCTCAGCCAGTCAAACATTCGTCTTACATTTATTACTGACGTCATCTATCGGGCATAAATTAATGAGGAGAAAATGACTCACTACATATGTATGTATGTAAGTATGTATGTATGTATGTATGTATGTATGTATGTATGTATGTATGTATGTATGTATGTATGTATGTATGTATGTATGTATGTATGTATGTATGTATGTATGTATGTATGTATGTATGTATGTATGTATGTATGTATGTATGTATGTATGTATGTATGTATGTATGTATGTATGTATGTATGTATGTATGTATGTATGTATGTATGTATGTATGTATGTATGTATGTATGTATGTATGTATGTATGTATGTATGTATGTATGTATGTATGTATGTATGTATGTATGTATGTATGTATGTATGTATGTATGTATGCATGCATGCATGTATGTATGTATGCATGCATGCATGCATGCATGCATGCATGCATGCATGCATGCATGCATGTATGTATGTATGTATGTATGTATGTATGTATGTATGTATGTATGTATGTATGTATGTATGTATGTATGTATGTATGTATGTATGTATGTATGTATGTATGTATGTATGTATGTATGTATGTATGTATGTATGTATGTATGTATGTATGTATGTATGTATGTATGTATGTATGTATGTATGTATGTATGTATGTATGTATGTATGTATGTATGTATGTATGTATGTATGTATGTGTGTGTGTGTGTGTGTGTGTGTATGTATGTATGTATTTACGTACGTATCACACAAAATGAGGCCATGAGACTCATACTCGCCTGCACAAAGGACACCTCCTGCAACGTCATGCGTTATGTCCTGGGTTTGCCGACGATGACTAGCAGATACAAAGTGACACAGGTCAAGGCTTACATGAGGGTATCGGCAGACGTTAACCATACATTACACAAAGCTATACACGGCACAAAAGGAACGCGTCTCAAAAGAGGCCGCTCTTGGATGACAAAGGTTGAGGATTTAATCCAGCAGGTATGTGACCTAGACGTGATCAGTCACGAAAAAGAATGGACGAATACACCAGTAGACATGCATGGCATCTCTAAGGTTGTCATCACACTCGGAAGGTACTGCAGGGATCAAATTCCTGCGGCCGTAGACATAGAAGTAAGGGAACTGATAGATCAGCATTCAGACCCAGAAGATATCATCATCTACACAGATGGATCTGTGAAGCGCGGATCAAGGTCAGCATGGGCATACACAGCGCAAAGAAGGGGGAAAACAATACATGAGGACAGCGATGCTTACCCGACAACCGCGACAAGCATGACAATGGAAATAGCCGCTGCTTCTAAAGCTTTAGCGTGGGAATCCGAGCAAACCGCCACACAGGCAGTAATTGTCTCAGACTCAATGAATATGCTTCAGAAGATGGCAACAGGCAGTATGCGCTCTGAATGGATAGAAAGCATTTGGAAATCGCACTTAAGCTCCGTAATCTGGATCTACACACCGGCTCATGGGGGCGTAAAGGGAAATGAGCGAGCGGACTAACTGGCAAGCACTGTACTAATGATTGCGGGAAAAATCATGGGCAGAGCAGACATCGTCAACGATGTACGGGCTGGGCTAGTGGATAATTAGGAATCCCTGACACTGGCACGATTGCGTGACATGGGAGTTAAGCATGGTGATGCACGTCTTTGCCGTCTTCGGGGCCGAGAAAGGAGACGATATAACCAGCTTCTCATGGGGACAATTAGTAGAAGTACTTTGGAGTGGCTGCTGCTTCGGAGAACTGAGCACGCATGGGTATGCCCAATGTGCAGTGACATCAAGTGTAATGACAAAACATAAAATAACATCTTGTAGGGAGTCGGCAGTCCGAAACTCAAGTTCAAGGTGTCTCCTTCGTGCCAAAGAACTGCATGGCTGTTGGGTGAACAGTCGTTAACGAAGGCAGGCAGGTCGTTGTAGGGGCGACGCCTGCTGGTGGATGTAATGACCTAAGTCCCTTCCCCAGCTAATAATGAGGGTACTGCTGGGGTGACCGTTTATTAACCCTCATATAATGCTTCTGGTCAAAATGGACGCTAGGCACGGCCACTTTTTTTTCTGCCAGACGGTGGCCGTTGCATTTTTGCTCCATTTGTAGACTGGAAGGATATTTTTTTGTCGCCCAGCTTCTGAGTTGAGCGCATGGCGTGACACTGTGAGCTACGTGTATTTTCCGTTGGCACAGGAGCGGAGCAACCATGGGGTGACCAGTTTGCTATGAAGCTGAAACTAGGATTACCAGATTACCTGATTACCATATTATATATCATATAGTTTTATGGTTTTTAATGACACTGTAAAGGTTTCTTAATTGAAAATAAAAGTTTTTGGTCTGTACTGGTACCTTAAAATACAATTTAAACTATTGTAGAACACAAAAATTACTGGTTCAAATCACATTAGGACAGGAAAACAATGAGTAGTCCGCAGGTACTGCAGAATCCGAAATTCAGCTACAGATTCTGTTTGACATTTGTCTGTTAAGACAACTTCGTGTGAGTATGTTGAGAGACTTTGTACAATAATATGACAGGGGTCACCAGAAAAAAAAAAGTATATGAAAGTGCTGGTTGTTTATTTTAGAAAATGTGGCGTTTTTCGCCAATGACTTCCAAAGGGAGCATACAAGTATAACATTTTAAGTCGTCGTGCTTTTAATAGTTATGTCCCTGTTAAAAAAATAAAGTAACAACTGTTTTTTATTTCTTTGATTGTACGTTAGTTTTAAAAGAAAATTTTTTGATAGATTCATCTTTTACGAAGTACAAACAAAGACCGAAAAAAGGGCTAAAATGTTGATGATGTGATTGGCCTTAATTCTAGCTTTGGCTTTATTACCTGACTTCTGTAGCTTAATGTCGTTGTCACACTGAAGATGCTGCGGAGATGATGACGACGACGACGATGTCGAAGTCAATTATGAGACAACAATGTCGAAGTCAGTTATGAGACGACGATGTCGAAGTCAGTTATGAGACGACGATGTCGAAGTCAGTTATGAGACGACGATGTCGAAGTCAGTTATGAGACGACGATGTAGAAGTCAGTTATGAGACGACGATGTCGACGTCAGTTATGAGACGACGATGTCGACGTCAGTTTTGAGACGACGATGTCGAAGTCAGTTATGAGACGACGATGTCGACGTCAGTTATGAGACGACGATGTCGAAGTCAGTTATGAGACGACGATGTTGAGTAAAGTCATATAGAAAGATACATCAGTTTGCCGTAAGTCTAGCTTTGCCCACTATCCACTGATATGCACGTATAATCTCATGGTGAGTATTTACCAACGGTGTCACCTTGATGTACATGACAACAGTGGTGATAATGACGACAATGATGATGATTACAACGATGGTTTTCAATTTCAGATAGAAAGATCCACCACCTACATTGTGACTATCATCAAAATCATCACCACAACATCGTCTGTCACATAAGGCTAACAGTCTATTCTTCCATTCATATCTATCTTGGGAGTCGCCGTGGCAGAGCGGCTAGACGCGCGCCGCGGATCGGAAGGTCGTGGGTTCGCTCCCTGGTGGAGACGGACTTTTCTTCAAAAATGACTTTGGCTCTCAGGTCGACCCAACCTTGAGTGGGTACCGGGTGCAATCCCGGAAAATAGAGGCGGTTGGCGTGATGCTGACCACATCATCCATCTTGTGCCGTTGGTCTATAAAAATATAGGCCTAAAGGCGTGGAAAGGGTCCTTTACTTTTTTTTTATATCCATCTTGTTAAATTACTCCGAGCTCATTAATTGAATCCTTTCCAGTATCCCCCCCCCCCACCCCCACCCCGGCCTCTTTCATCGACGTTTTCCTCGGGTGTCTGTCTTTTCCTAGTTTTCTCAATCCATTTTTTCCCATTTTAGTTTAGTTGATATCAGAGAACGTTTATCAGTTTCCATAGGCTTTTTTTTTTCATCATATCTTGTCATCGCTTTGTGGGATACAATTTTTCGTTGTTTGAAGCCCCACTCTTGCCAGGGGCCGCAATATAGCCCGGCCATAAATATGGTCTAATGGATGAACGCGGTTTCTTGGACCTCTCCACGGGTGATCCTCATCCACATGGTGGCACTTTGTGTCATCGGGTGTTTTATCGCTTGTGTGATGTCCTAGTGGGGTAAAAGAAGATGTATTTTTTTTTCAGATAAACTCCACTTTTGTTCGCGTGAACAGTGCTTCATAAATTGTTAGGGGCATATCTTATAATTAAAATAACAGTAGAACTGAAAATATATAATTCTATTTTTAAACTATGAAATTTTAGGATACTATTTTATTTTTTTATTTTTTAAAAGATGTTGTTGCATGCCAGTGCGTTTAATAATGTGTTTGTTTGTCATAATAAAAGTAAAGGACCCTTGTCAACCCCATCAGGTGTTTTCTCAATTTACTAATTTTTATTTACATCAACGACCTTCTACATCGACACAGAATAAAAATAGCATTGTTTCTTTTTCTTCTTCCTCATCTTCTTCTTCTTCTTCTTCTTCTTCTTCTTCTTCTTCTTCTTCTTCTTCTTCTTCTTCTTCTTCTTCTTCTTCTTCTTCTTCTTCTTCTTCTTCTTCTTCTTCTTCTTCTTCTTCTTCTTCTTCTTCTTCTTTTGTTCGCTTGAAATAGATTACCTATATCTGCGATGTTGACTCTAGTATAAACTCCACTGTCGTTTGTAATTTATTCAGCGAACCGTAAAGTTTATCTTGCACGGGTGTTTCCCTTGACCAACAAATCTGCCTTGATATGTTGTATTTGGGACAGTCTTGGAGGACGTGATCCGCTGTTTCAGGTGCCCATCCACGTGTTCACATGGCTGATTAGCCGATTTTAATTTGTGTGTACATGTGGCTGCGAGGTAGATTGTGTCCTGTTCTAAGGCGTAGAATAATAACTTGTTCTGGTCTGTCCATAAAATGGTGATCGTCTTTTGCGTGTTTTGGTAGCTTTCTGATAGATTTGATTATTTTCTTCTTTTGTTGATAGGAGACTGGAAAATCAGGTTGTTCTTTATTAGCACCTCCCTTAGTTAGTATATCAGCTCTTTCATTTCCAGGAACTCCACAGTGGGATGGTATCCACTGCATAGTTACAATACACCGACTGCCTAGTTTAAAGAGTAGAATTCGTATACTGGGTATTTTTCCAGATTGGAGTGCCTAAAGCACTGCTCTTGCATCTGTCAGAAATACCACAAGTTGTGAAATATAACGTATATTTCAAAGTTTCCCTGTTGCTTTTTTTTTGACGGCTTAAACTTCTGCATCATAGTTGTGACAGTGTTTTACTGTAAATATTTTTGCTGTATATCTAGTATTATTGGATGCTCAATATACACCCTGCTCCTCAATTTCTGCTTGCGTTTTGTGCTGACAAATCCGTATTGACACGAACACAAATATTATGTGGGTATTCGTCATCAAGTAGAGCTAAGGTTGCTGTTTTACGTTGCACTTTTTTTTTTTTCGAATAATCCTTTCACTTCTGTCTGAATGTGTATTAGCAATTTATAATCTTTTTTCCAAGGGGTCTAATCTGGAATAGCATTTAATGGGCTATTAGTTGCAGGCAGATCATTGTTTTGCCTGCAGAATCGTTGAGCCTGGTGGACGAAACTGCTTCTTTTTAGTCGCCCTATTGGTAGATTTTAGAATCTTTCTTTGATAGGGTGTTCGGGCATGCAATGCAATAGCATTGTAATCGATTAAGTTATGGATCGCAAACTGTTTCTGCCGGCAACACTAAACGACAAAATTATAAATTGATGATCATGATGAAGACCAGGACCGGATTTATACTTGATGAGGTCCTATGCCATATAAAGCTCTCAGATCCTACCGTTTTAAATTACACCAGCTGTTATCAGAAAACTTTAAAAATATTTCTTCTTCTTAGGCTTTTCGAGCTCTCGAGGTTCACTGCTGCAGATATCATCTGTCTCTATTCACCTCTCTGGTTGGCCTTCTCTTCTTTTGTGTGTGTGTGTGTGTGTGTGTGACACCAAGTGTTTGTAGGTGTGTCTGGACATTATCTCTTCATCGTCTTCTTGGTCTACCTCGTGGTCTACGACCATTCAGCTCCGTTGTGTATACAGGTTTTTTTTTTAAACCTCTCTGTTATCTGACATTTTCTCAATATGTCCCATTCATTTAAGTCTATTAGCTCTCATGATGCAAGTGCTGAGTGGTGATTTAAACAGATAATACAATTCATTGTAGCTTCTTACTTTCCATTTTCTGTTGTTTGCATCTTTGATAGGTCAAAGATTCGTTCTAATTCTCTGTTGTCGATAATTTGTAATAAAGCTTCGTTTCATTCCGTTGTGCTCAAAGTTTCAGAGCAATATAAAACGACTGGTCTAATCAACGTTGTACATATTTTGATCTTGATTTTGCGAGACAGACACTTTGACTCTAGCAGATGTTAAAGGCATAGTATACTTCATTTCCAAATTGTATTCTAGACTGTATTTCTTCTCTCAGCATGTTTAAGTAGTTGAAGTTTACAATCAAGTACTAATATGTTTCGGTTTGTTCGATTTCGTATTATCAACTCGTTTATGGATGGAGTTTGACATAAATTAAAAGGAGGGTGGCCATAGCTATGCAAAGATTGAACAGCCTTAAAAGTCTATGGTTATGCACGAGCAAGGAGATGAAAATTAGAATTTTGAGAGCATGCATCTTCGCTGTGGCTACATACGGATGTGAGTCGTGGACTATCTCTCAGTCCTTAAGAAAGAGAATAGGGGCTTTTGAGCTGAAATGCTATAGAAAGATTCTCAGAATATCTTGAATAAAGAAGATTAGAAATACTGACATCTTGAAAGATCTGAAAATCAAGGAAGATTGGCTTATAAAAAGCATTCTGTCTCGGAAGCTGAAATATTTTGGTCATATCAAGCGCCACTAGCGATTGAAAAAAAAAGATAGCAGAAGGCATGGTACCAGGAAGGAGGGGCAGGGGCCGACCGACACGAAGATGGGCACAGGATATAAGTGACTCCTTGGGTATGAAAGTACCTAAGGCGCGAGAACTGGCAAGTGATCGAGTTTCTTTTAGGCAGACCCTGATGAGAGCGACGTTCTGCAAAGGATCTGCTACATGATGATGATGATATGGACGGAGTTTATATCCTTTCCCTGTCTTAGTATAAGATTTTCTGTCTTATCTTGACTGATAACTAGACTAATTCTGCGAGCTGCTTATTTCAAGAGAATCAGGGTTTTTACCGTCTTTAGTCCATTTTCTCCAACAATATGAAAGTCTTCTGCACAAATAAGTATTTTTGTAGTTTCCTCTATAGTACACGCTTCTTTCAATTTCCTTATTATTTAAAAAAATATATTGATTAATGAAAATACAGCGATGTTTAATTTTTAGTAAAAGAAATAACAACGTGTTTGCAAAAATCACATAAGCTATATAATCCTATATTTTGTATTTTGCTATTTAAAAAAAAAAAAAAAAAACTGCATTTAAATCAAGTGAAAAGTGCATTTATGAAAAAAAAGTGAATTCTTTCAAGTTTCTGCAGATTTTGGGCCCTTATGTGTATGTTATTCAATTGGCTCATATCGATACCCAGCACTAAGGATAACAAAATTATATTTATCTTGTGCTTTTGTTGTGTGAAGTGTTAGAGTTTTGAAATAATCTGGTACCTATTTGTCACAATGGTGGGTCGATTTCACTGGTAGAAACAGGTCGTGACCCTTCTAGGGGTTGAACCGAGACCAATGTCTGAGCTGGCCAGCATATTGTCACGATGCCACCACGACTTCTTTTCTGTAGGACTGTTTTTTTTTTTTTTTTTGAAATTCAGTGTTTTTCTTTCCGGCTGTGAATTTGATTGCGAAGCCTGCAAAATCCTTTTTTTAATCAATGCTGTTCTGATGTTATCTTGTTTCGTTCGGCATGTTATTTTTCAATTTGGTAATGTTTCCCATTACAATTGGTGGTGTCCTTTCTGAGTCTCTTACATTACAAATTACTTCATAATCAATTCATTGGTGTTTTTAAGACAGAAGAAAATTTTCCAATTTATAATTTTATTTTGTTCATTTAATCATTAAGATTTCTGGGCGGTAATAAGGTTTACTTTGTGCTATGAATATCATGTTTTTTGTTTTTTTGTTTTTTTTTTTAAATTGTTTAATTACGTTGCCGAGGTCTGAGGTTTAGGCGTTGCGAACAAGCTGAGTAACTCCAAAGTATAGGGCTCAATCCCAGCTGTAAGCTATTGGCAGCAGATCGCCTTGCGTTGGTTTCAAAAATTGACCATTGAGTAAGCAATGGCAAATTACTGATCATAAAATTGCCTAGTGAAATCACAAACAGCAGCAGCAACAACAACAACAACAACAACAACAATGATGGTCTTGGTTCCTTAACGACCTGTACAATACGTGCAAATAACTTTTTTTTCCAAAGTAAACAAATGTAATATATTTGTAGATACCTTGGGATCAACGTAGGGGCTGTGGAGTTCGGATAGCGTGGCTCTTACTGAGTGGATATCATGTAGTAAAAGTCCTTTTTATGAAATCGATCTTCTCACGTGTGTACTTTTTTGCTTCTAGTTCTTTAAATGAAGTGTTGAGTTGAGTCAAGAATTTACTTCACAGCACTTGGGGCTTTCCCATACGCGCTGCGTCCCCATTTCTAGCAGCCAGCGCAGAGTTCCAATACTAATAGAGCCAGTCCTAGTCTGGTTGTATGTCCGTCTTGCTTTTCCTCTGAGCGTAGTATGCCAGCCGAACTTCCTGGTCACGCCCAGGTGCACCCTTCTCTCCAGCCCATAATTATCTAGTTTCTTTTCTGACTTCCTACTTGTTTCCAACTGCTCTGACCACATCTGCCTTGTCAAGTATCAATTCATCAGCCAGCGGTGCATATCCAGCTAGTCTGTCTTACTGTTCATTGCCCACCTCACCGGCATGGCTCAGAGAAAAGATCCAAAGTATCCTCACTACCCGTGACCTTGCAAGTTGAGCTTGCTACTCTGCTCGAAGCAATCCTGTCTTCACCTTTTTTCAGCTTTCAGAGTCCGTAACAATTACGACATGTGTGTGTATCTTGTTCTATAGCTACCGGCAAGCCGCAGTGATAGCCTCCACCTCAGCTCTCATGCTAGATGTTGTCGTATCATATGTCAGGCTATCCTGCACTAAAGATTTTCCGTTGGCTTTCGCTACAAAACCCCAGGCACTTCTTTTCTCTCTCAACACAGAACCATTTGTGTAGATAATTATATCACCAAGACGATTATTGTTCCAATTTCAGCAAGGCATCATGAATCAGAGATTATAACTTTTTCAAGATATTTGTATCTATTGACTTGCTTAATTTTACCGTTTGCCTGTATTTTATAATTTGATATTTCTTTCTTTTTGGTGATGATCATAATTTCCATTTTCTTACAATTTAATTCTAGTTTCTCAGTGGGAATTATTAACGCATCCACTAAACACTGAAGATCTTTGTTCATTGTCTGCAATCAACAAAGTATCATCCACGTATCTTATATTTGCCAGCTTCCAAAAACAGTAACGTAGGCCCCGAAAAAACAAGTCTACATCCATCTAACCTTTCGAGGGAAAGACGTTATGAAACGTGTAAATGACCAGATCAGAACAGCAGCTTCCTTTGAAGTCGAAGTGCATCTGCCGGAGAGGCAAGGAACCAACAGTCTGTATTCAAGAGAATGAGATCTGCAAAACTGATGCACTCGCAACACTCAGGTTCTGGAGCAGGACTGCAGTTCAGTAGTGGACGAGCAACCAGAACTTTCCGCCAGAGTGTACAGCTGGTGAACGCGAAAAAGAAGAAGAAGAACAGCAGTCAATCAAACTTACTACGCAGGTTTGCCTGTTGTCAGATTTTAAAACGTTTATCCACCAATTTAAATGCCGCTATGGAGCTGCTTAAGTGGGCAGAACTGATCGACGCCTGGAGAAACGTGTCGCTGAGCATATTCCAGTATGGGTGGGAAAGGTAATGCTAAGTAATAATCAAATGAGAACACCAATCGTAAAGACCATCTCTCTCGCAATAGCATGCAATCTTTCAAAATCTGGACACACAGTATCCAAGGACAACGCATTTCAAATCCGTTACGCTTAGACAGTGGCAAAACGTTAAGATTTCTTGAAAACGCCGCGACTCATTACCTCCACCCTGAACTTTGAAACAAAAAGACATGATTCAGACACTGCCTGGGTAAAACAGGGAGTTACGTTTGACTGTTGTTGAATGTGTACTCACTTATTTGCGTCATTTATTTAACTGTTACTGTACTATGCACCTGATGAGATACAGTGAAATATGCCAAGCAATAAATTGTGCACTCTACTGTTTGTTTTTTCTTTATTCAGATATCTTATATTGTTGATGTTACATCCTGCCACGTTAAATCCTTTCATATCTTTCGCGAAAAACACGAGTACCCGAAGTAAATGTCACAACAGAATGATTATAAACATATAAATGACGTTGCAGAAACAAGCCGTTATGGCCGAACACAAGCAAAATCACAACAATAATAATAATATTAATAATAATAATAAATATCATTATGCTAAACACATGTTTATAAAATTGTTTCACTTGCTCAGTTTGTGCAAATATTATTTAAAACCTGGTTCTTGAGTTTCTTTTCTTTATTATTTCATTTTTCTACCTTTTTTATGTTTTATGCGATGCATCCTTGGTTTGCCGACTGTTGCAGGTAGGTACACGGTGCTGCAGGCGAAGTCAAGGTAGCGGAAGACACAGATCACCCTTTGCACGAAGTTCTGGACGCAGTTAAGGGTTTGCGGCTGATAAGAGGGAAGTCATGGGTGGCTCAGACAGAAGACACGATCAGACAGGTTTGCATCCTAGAAAACATTAGGCGAGGAGAGGAGTGGGTAATGTGTAATGTCATAATCAAATTGAGCCGGAAACGCAGACACTGGCCAGCAGGTGCCATAGAGATGGAAATTCAGTATTTATTTCCCGATAATGCTCGCTCGGAGGATTTGATTATTTACGCAGACGTTTCACTGCCAAAGGCAAAAGAAGTATTTGGGGTTTCTTAGCAAAAGTTAACAGTAGACGTTTAGTGCAGGAGAGCCTAGCATATGATAACACAACATCTAGCTTAAGAATGGAGGTGGAGGCGGTCATTGCAGCTTTTCACTGTTTAGAGAATACGACACACATACATCGTGATTATAACTGACTCAGAAAGCATGCTTCACTGTGAAGGACACAGGTGATGAGTATCGTCTAGAATTTTTCTCTTGGATACGCTGGTGTGTGGGAAATGAACAGGCGGACAGACTGGCTGGCTGGCTCTGCACAACTTGGTGGAATACTGATGCATGATAAGGCAGACGTGGTTAGTGCCTTGTGGGAGAGCGAGTACAGTTCGGATGAGCAGATGGATCACCACAGTCTGGTGAGATTGATGCAGCGGGGAGTGACGATAGGTTCTGGCCGATGCTCGAAACTCAGAGGAAAGGAGAGACAGACGTTAAATCAGAATACTACTGTCACCATTAGTACTGGAGCTCTGCACTGGCTGCCGAAGATTGGGATAGAGCGCTTATGGGCATCGCCGAGTCTTGTGATGTCGGTTCGTGAATCAACTCAACTCTGTTGCCGAATGACCAGTCGGAATACAGACGCCCCTAGTGCGTACATGTTAATTCAAAGAACATTAATGCATGAAAAAACGAAGACTACTTTAAAAACAGAATGAGACAGATCTCCGGGTGGTTTCCGGGACCCCAATATGGGGAAAACAAGAACGGACCCACTGCCTGCCCAGAAGAATGTCGCAAGACTCGACAAATTGAGAGCTTTCTTCGAAGTCACAGCTCATTTGCATGAGAGACAAGGCACCAACAGTCTGAATACATAAGAGCTAGATGTGAGAAACATGAGCAAGCAACACTTAGAGTCCAGAAGTAGCCGAACAACTAGAACTTCACACTGGAGTTTATAGCCAAAGAACACTAAAAAGAAGAATGAGAGAAATTAGCGTGGAAACTGTGTGAAGCCTAGCTTGCTGGAGATCGTGACTTGGGTGAAGAATTAATGGGATACAAATCACCAACCGCTGTGTTACCAATGCACTAGGAGCAGGCTATACGGACAAGAAATGGTGCTAATCAAAGGAAAGATTTATTGCTGGACATGAGAGACTTGGGCAAATAGTTCGACAGGAAAAGCAGTCGCAAGAAATCCAGGCCGGAATTTTCGGGTTTGGAGAGCTATGACGATGTTCCAGAAGAAGACGAATTGGCTGTACAAAGATAAATGTAGATTGTTTAAATCTGAAGGCGATCTCCGATAATAAGCACTAGTTCGTTTTCAGAAGGAGACATTAAAATAATATTCGGTCATATTTTTTTGTTTTTTGTTTGTTTGTTGAGTAGGGGAAACACGGAACTAGCCAAAATGTTTTAAGTGCCTCAATAAGATCCTTTTAATAAATTAATTTCCTTATTAGTAACACAAAACTGATGTTACCTTTATTTTTTTTTCTCCCACAGTCATTATCTTGATTCTAGTTGCTTTAGTAAACATCGTATTTCTATCATATATCCTTAAAATAGTGGAGGCACGAGACAGCTTTTATTTTCACACAAAACATCAAAGCAAAATTATATTGAAATTCAAGTGACTTAAAAATACGGCACATTTCGACATTTTATTTCTACTTGTAAGCATACAATAAAAAATGTCTATCTATCTATCTATCTATCTATCTATCTATCTATCTATCTATCTATCTATCTATCTATCTATCTATCTATCTATCTATCTATCTATCTATCTATCTATCTATCTATCTATCTATCTATCTATCTATCTATCTATCTATCTATCTATCTATCTATCTATCTATCTATCTATCTATCTATCTATCTATCTATCTATCTATCTATCTATCTATCTATCTATCTATCTATCTATCTATCTATCTATCTATCTATCTATCTATCTATCTATCTATCTATCTATCTATCTATCTATCTATCTATCTATCTATCTATCTATCTATCTATCTATCTATCTATCTATCTATCTATCTATCTATCTATCTATCTATCTATCTATCTATCTATCTATCTATCTATCTATCTATCTATCTATCTATCTATCTATCTATCTATCTATCTATCTATCTATCTATCTATCTATCTATCTATCTATCTATCTATCTATCTATCTATCTATCTATCTATCTATCTATCTATCTATCTATCTATCTATCTATCTATCTATCTATCTATCTATCTATCTATCTATCTATCTATCTATCTATCTATCTATCTATCTATCTATCTATCTATCTATCTATCTATCTATCTATCTATCTATCTATCTATCTATCTATCTATCTATCTATCTATCTATCTATCTATCTATCTATCTATCTATCTATCTATCTATCTATCTATCTATCTATCTATCTATCTATCTATCTATCTATCTATCTATCTATCTATCTATCTATCTATCTATCTATCTATCTATCTATCTATCTATCTATCTATCTATCTATCTATCTATCTATCTATCTATCTATCTATCTATCTATCTATCTATCTATCTATCTATCTATCTATCTATCTATCTATCTATCTATCTATCTATCTATCTATCTATCTATCTATCTATCTATCTATCTATCTATCTATCTATCTATCTATCTATCTATCTATCTATCTATCTATCTATCTATCTATCTATCTATCTATCTATCTATCTATCTATCTATCTATCTATCTATCTATCTATCTATCTATCTATCTATCTATCTCTCTATCTATCTATCTCTCTATCTATCTATCTCTCTCTCTATCTATCTATCTCTCTATCTATCTATCTATCTATCTATCTATCTATCTATCTATCTATCTATCTATCTATCTATCTATCTATCTATCTATCTATCTATCTATCTATCTATCTATCTATCTATCTATCTATCTATCTATCTATCTATCTATCTATCTATCTATCTATCTATCTATCTATCTATCTCCGCAACCAATGTCTCACTGTCAGACAGTTTTTATAAGGAGTAGAAAATTATAGGGAAGAGAAAAAGTTGGTAAGAAACAACAATTAGTTTATGTTAGCTTTACAAAATCGATCACAATAAACAAACAAAGGACGTTGCGGCGATTAGCCTTCATCAGCACATAAAGGACAACACAGTACACATACAAAAATAGGCTCTAACTATGAAGTGACTACATAGGACTCTAATGTATAAAATTAACGATACTCATCTAGTGTCCCTGGCGAAAAAACTTCGTTCAAATGAAACGACGGTCAGCCTATATACCTCCAACGCGCAGCTAGATGCACAACAGGTCAAAAGTGTACTAACACAACTGCTTCCCATTAAAAACAGTCAAGGTGGCCATAAATTCCAATACCTGTGTGGAGGTTGGTCGGTTTAAATTATTCCCGTATCCTCATTGGTCAAAACGCTTTCTGTCTGTCGGTCAGTCGGTTGGTCCGTCTGTCCGTCCATGCATCCATCTCCCATCCATCTATCTATCATCGTCCGGTAATATTGTGTTTCTTTGGGCCACCAGTTGCCGTTGACTGTCAAATCAACTCCTACCACTTTTGACAATCAGTTGCAGTGGACTTCCTTTTCCTTTCCAGTCAGTCAAGTTCTACATTCAGGCTTCTTAGTCGTCTTTCTCTTTTCTTCTTCCCCTGTACTGAGCCTTGTATTATTGTTTTTGAAAGGCTGTTAGAGCTTTATACATAAACGTATCACTGCATTTCCCGCCCTTTTTACTGTAGTTAAGGGATTAAAAGATATTCCAATACGTTTCTAGTTTTTCTGGGTATTTATCGAACCTAAATTATTAAACGGCAATAATTTTCTGAACGATCTTTTTTGCAATGCTTGTATCTTCTTTTCGAGTTCAGCTGTTAAGGTCCATCCTTCAGAGCCATTCGTAAATATACTCACAACTAGTGCTCTGAGCAATCGTAGCTATGTTATACAGGAAATGTTTTTTTTCTGATGAAATATCTCCGTATTAATACTCTAGGTTGCCAGTTAGTCATGACTTGTCTGTATATTTTGAAAATCTTCATCAGACACTATAATGTTTAAATGTTATCTTTGCCGTCACCGACTGTAATATTCAGTGGAAATAACTTGTTCGTCGACTTTTGTCTTTAGGAATGGTCTCTAGATATGTTATAGTCTCTTCCCCGGTGCGAGTCTTCGACTGTCGTCTGAAAACCAACGTAAGGGATTTTTTTTTTTTAAAGTTTGTTTCACAGGACGAAAATTTGCGTTCACTTTCAACACTATGTCCCTATAAGCTGTGCAATTGAAATTTGCGCGAACACATACACTGTTGATTAAAATGCACACAAATATTCATCAGAAGACATTTTCAGGCAACATATTTCTGATGCGTAGAAAGCTAAGGCGGTAGTAATATAATATATATCGCTGGCTCTCAGAATTCATTTGTTGTTTATATATATATATAACACGAATCAGCAAGTCCTTTGCAGAACGTCGCTCTCTTCACGGCACGCCTGAAAATATCCCTTTTCTAGCCAAATCTCCGGCCCCATGTGCTTTCAATGTCAATGCATCCTCAATGTCGTGTATCCATCTTCGTGGCGGTCGACCCTTGCCTCCCCTTCTACAAACTGCACCTTCCATCACCGTCTTTTCCTAGCCACCATGACGCTTGATGTGGCCAAAATACTTCAACTTTTGAAACAGAATGTTGTTTATGAGCAAGTTCACCTTGATGTTCTTCTTCTTCTTCGTCTTCTTCACTTCCTCTTTTACCGCTGTGGGTGTCGAGGGAGATATAAGGTTCCTTGATGTTCAAATCGTTCTAAATGTCGAAGTTTTTCTTCTTCCTGATCCATGATATTCTAAGAATTTTTCTATAACATATCAATTCAAAAGTTCTAATCTTTTTCCTCAGTGACTGAGTGAGAGTCCAAGACTTAGGATTTATATATATATATATATATATATATATATATATATATATATATATATATATATATATATATATATATATATATATATATATATATATATATATATATATAAATCAATGTTTGTGTGATTGTTTATGAGCTATAGACTCGGAAATTACTGAACCGATTTAGTTGAAATTTTTAGTCATTGTTAGAGATAGTTTGCGACAATTTAAGCAAAAATATTCGAAACTAATATTTAAATTGTTAGTGACATCTAATTATAGCCACGTTAGTAATTGCGCATGCGCCGTAGTCAGAACGCAAGGCTTCCACTATTCGCCGGCGAGTTACGTGCAGCCAACGCCTTCTTTAATACATAGAGTAGGTCGTCGTACAGCAAACAAGACTATCTTTATATTTGCCACAATAACCATATTAAACACGATTTCTATTTTCTGTTTTTTGTTCAAACAACCTTTGATTTGGGGGGGGGGGGGGGGGGCATCAAAGACTATCTCGACGTCGGCGCAGACATTGACTGCGATATTAACTTTATTAACCGTGTTAGACACGTGCGATTTCTATTGTTGTTTCATTAATATATCTGGAGTATCTGTCTATGAGAAAATAATTGCCTGCGGTTTTGAGTTGTGTTATAATCGGGACACAGTAGTAGGGACACACATCTCTAATAGTTCAGTTCTTTTTTCGTTGCTCCGATAAAGTGGCTGCTTGGTCGAATGGTTAGAATACTGGGTTCTGTGCGGGAGACCAGGGTTCGAATCCGCAGTGGTTAATTTTTTTTTTACCCCTCATCTGCTCTGTCGTGGTGACAGCACTAGCCATGTTGCCCTTAATACTGAAAAACAGACAAGTAAATGGGTAAACCATTTGATAATTAAATTTGACCATTTCGCATACTTATGATTGCATTTTTAAACTTGCCGATTGCATCTTTACTCTGAAATTTTATAGCTTTCCATTTATTTTCATTTAGATTTAGTTATTTCATCTGCGTTGGAATTTTAAGCTGTGCTGTTTACCATAGCGTTCATTTCCTAATTATGGTTTTTTTTTTCCTGTTTTCATTTGCTTTTCAAGTGTGTTTTTTTTTCTCCCAACTACTTCAATGAGGGAAAGAGTTGTCGGTGATTTGGGGGGGGGGGGGGGGGGGGGGGGGGCAAACTGCTAACTGAGAGAGCTTTAAGTCACAGTAACTGCTTTACCCACTTAAAGTAGCAGCAGCAGTAATAGTTGTGGTTGGGCTGTTACACCGTAGTGCTCTCATGTGAAGACCGCCGGTAAGGTTATGGCGTTCTTCTGTCAGGAAGCGAAATTATACATCCTAACCTGACCAGTCTGTGGCGACAGCACTAGCCATGCGGAACCAAATCTTCTGGCTCACGACTCTCTGTCTACTCCGATGGTAACACAGATAGCAGTGACATTTTTTAAGCTACTGTGGTGGTGGTCGTGGTAGTAGTTGTACTGGTACTTGAAGGATGAAGTGGTAAATATTACACTAGCCCCATTCACTACCTATTACAATTCCTGCTCCCCATTTTAGTCCAGATGGCCAGGGATGTCAATGTCAGTTACAGCAACAACAAAATTAATTCGCCAGGTAATGATTTTCAAATCTTTCGAAGAAGGAGAAAGCAGTAGTCGGTGGAAGAGGGGAGGGGTAATGACTTAAATTTAAGAGAACTTGAAGAGCTTTACACGTGATTTTCAAGTTCTCATTACCTAATTTGTTTTATATTTTACTAACGCTACCTCCGCTTTTCTATTTTATACGACTTATTTTGTTATTTACAAGTACAGTTGTAGCTTTACTTCCGTCTCCTATAAAAATACAAACAGCTTTAGCATGTGATAACCAAATAACCATTTTTGTTACTATGCTAATAACACCATTTAAACGACCACTAATATAAAGACACAATTATAAGGTGCATGTTCTAAAGTTGGAAAACCAGACTATCTCTATATCTGTGCAGAGAATGATTGCGACATTAACTATATTAGTCACGTGCGATTTCCATTGTCTTTCTTTTCCAAAAACCTTTGATGAGGGAGAG
The DNA here is from genome assembly GCA_905116865.2 of Candidula unifasciata. Classification (NCBI taxonomy): domain Eukaryota; kingdom Metazoa; phylum Mollusca; class Gastropoda; order Stylommatophora; family Geomitridae; genus Candidula; species Candidula unifasciata. The sequence continues at coordinate 311,981 of CAJHNH020000430.1, read as the reverse complement.
AGTAGTAGGTGGATTTAGTTGTGGTGGTTGGGGGGAATCAAAGACTATCTCTATATCTGAGCAGACAATGATTGTATTAGACACGTGCGATTTCTATTTTCTTTCATTTCCATTTAGCCAAACTATGCCACAGCAACGCGTGGCCGGGTACAGCTAGTATATATATATATATATATATATATAATATATATATATAATATATATATATATATATATATATATATATATATATATTATATATTATATATATACCACCCAAGATTTTGCATTTCATTTTATGTGGATTGAAAAAGTAAGGTGATGGAAATATCTTAAAAGAGGAAAAAAATGTTTATTGATAATTTTTGCTTTTAAATATTATATATATATAGATATATATATATATATATATATATATATATATATATAATATATATATATATCTATATTTATTAGTATATATATATATATATACCACCCAAGATTTTGCATTTTCATTTTATGTGGATTGAAAAGTAAGGTGATGGATATATATCTTAAAGAGGAAAAGAAATGTTTATTGATAATTTTTTGCTTTTTAAATATTAAATATATATATATATATATATTATATATATATATATATATATATTATATATAATATATATATATATATATATATATCTATATATATCTATATATTGTCATCCTTACGATATATATATACAAGTCTTCGGTAATATATTGTCAAACTCCTACTTATAAATAATAAATGTCTCCTAGAGAAGACTGGATTTTTTCCCGGGGAATGCAGGATTTTTATGAAATGAACAGGCAGACAGATTAGATGGCTCTGCACAATTTTGTGGAATATTGATGCATGATACGGCAGACGTAGTTGAGGCCTTATGAGAGCATTGTACAATTAGAAACAGCAAATTGTCATCCCATGCTGGCGAGAGTGACGCAGCGAGGAGTGATGAGAGGATGTGGCCAATACTCGAGGCTCAGAAGAAAGGCAGGACGGACATATATTCAGACTTGCACCAGTTGTTTTGGAACTGCCCAGACTGCTTATGGGAATGCCCCATGCTGTGATGTCAATTCTTGAATCAATTCAACTCAGCTCCAATCCTAAAGCCTACCCCCCTTCGCCCTCCCCCAGGGTTGCAGGTATTTTGACTCATATGTAGCTCGGTTGGGTTATAGGGGATTTACCCTGTTGGTCTGGCATCCAGATTAGATTTTCCCCAGAGTAGTTAACCTTCCAGTAGCAGTGTGGAGGTGACTGTACAATCTGTTTGTCTATATCTATACAGATGTTTCTGTGTTGAGAGGGAAGAGAAGTGCCTGGGGGGTCCGTAGCGAAAGCCAATGAAAAATTACTAGTGCAGAACAGTCTAGCCTATCATAACCACAACATCTAGCATGAGAATGGAGGCGGAGGCAGTCACTGCAGCTTTTCGGTTGATAGAGAACAAGATGCATACACATGTCGTAATTGTAACAGCTTCTGAAAGCTTGCTGAAAAAAATGTGAAGACAGGTTGCATCGAGCAGAGTGGCAAGCTTCACTTGAAAGGTCACAGGTAGGGATCTTTTCTCCAGGCTATGCCAACATGGTGGAGAAGGAACGACAGGTAGACAGATTGGCTGGATCTGCAACCCTGGGTGGTGAACTGATACATGACAAGGCAGATAGTGTCAAGACCCTTTGGGAACAAGTAACGATGTCAGAAGAGAAACTGGATTATTATTATTGCATAGAAAGAATGAGGCACCTGGGTATAACCAAAGGGTCTTGCCGGTTCACTGCACTCAGAGGAAAGGCAAGACGGACATATAACCAGACTACGACGGGTGCCGTAAGTACTGGAACTCTGTGCTAGCTGTTGAAGATGGGGACAGAGCGTGTATGGGAAGGCCAAGAGTGCTGTGATGTTAATTCTTGACCATGCTCAACCCATCTAGATTTATCTATGCGTATCTGAGTCATGTCTAACCAAAATTTTGTAACATTCTACTAAATAGGGTATGCGGACATCGGATGTTTTGGGCCGTGTCGTGGAGTGAATCAACAAAACCCTGCACAGCAGACTATTCGTGACGTTAGCGCCCCTAGCGGGCAGGTCACATTTCAAATTTAGACCCGTCCGGTGGGTATATAGTCCCTCATATCGATTTATACCTCTATATGGTGGAATATATATTTCTATACCCTCTAGTTGTTTTGAAAAGTCTACATTTTCAAACTTGCAACTGTGGGATAGATATTTTCTGGAATGATATTCAGAACTCATGGAAACCTTTTTACTCCTTGGCGTACTAATACGGGACTTCTTTTTAGAGACGCCAAGCGAGATCAGGTGGGGGTCATTCTTTGCCAGACCTCCTAGGTGTACAGAAGCATTTCACCTCTCTGATTAAATCTTGGCGCATCCACAATACCAATCTAATCTTTGAAGGACTCCTAAGCTTGGGATTATATCTTATTGGAGGCCAGGCAGTGAATCGGCGGTCCACAAAACCACCAACAGTGAAGTCATTTATGTCTAGGCCAGTGGTGGGCATCGGATTGTAAGCCAAACTTTTGTCATCCATCAAATGAAATCCTCCAGTTGGTCTACAGACAACATTATGGGTGTTGTACCTTTACCATTTTATCCAGAAGCTTGTTTGTACCTCAAGTGATTGACTTGGTGTCCGAGTATCCTCTTCAGGAGCTTGGGTGTACCTCCAGTGTTCGAGTGTATAGTGTGGGACTGTCTTCAATGTAACAACAGAGTGACTGAACATCCAGCAAGTTCAAGTAACCATGGATTCATATAAGTGGGGTCAATCGTTGGTTTATTGCCGGGCTTCACTTTTAATCATCCACATGATCCTGATGATGATCTAGGCGGACTTCGGGAATCTCTAAGACAATCAGTCAGATCTGTTTTGAAGTTTTTTTTCCTTCATATCACTCTTGGTTCTTGAAGTTCTTTGCTGATTCTTATATATTGTATGTGTTGCATTTATTACATGTTTAGAAATTTTCATTATTGACTTGAGTGTCCATCATTCATTGTTCAAACTGTCTAGCTTTTATGTTTGTGTGATTATTAATCTTAATGTGTGTTAACATGGCTGTGATAGTATACTATCATAGCCTGGGGGCTTTCTTTTTATAGTAGTGGGGGTGTCCAGCCAAGTTGCGCCTAGGATTATTAGATATTCTGAAATTCCATAATTTGAGTTGCCCTACTCCTGAAGTAGGTTGGGCGTATATTGGCCACGGGATCCCCTTTAGACCAATACGAGCCGACGCCTCAACATTATTCTACTTCAGAGTGCTGTTGGTTTATAAGGAGAAATCCTTAAATCAGGCACGCGACATGAGCGGTATGTGACAGGCCGAAAGGTGCCGATGTCACAGCCGATATGCCTCTGTGCCTGAACTGCATGGTTTCACTTAGTTTTTTCTTTCTTCGTAGTCTCCACTCCAGCATCCGACTCTTCTTTTTTTTTTTTTTTTTCGTCCACCCTTAACCTCAGTGATTTGTGGGGGGGGGGGGGGGGGGTGGGGGGGGGGGTGGGGGGGGAGGGGGGGGGGGGGGGGGGGGGGGGGGGGGGGTGGAGAGGGGGTAAAAGGGCGGAGGGGGGGGGGGCAGAAGAAGTTGTAAGGATCGTCTGTGCGCTTTTTCCAATGCATTGTACAAGTTGGATTTTATTTCTGTTAGGTTGCTCCTGATAGTGTCGCCCCCATCTCTTGCGTGGTCTTCCCCTTCTTCTATTCTCATTATATTTCTTGCGCGTGGCTCTCTGTGGCAGTTGGTACTAAGGCATTCTAGTCAGGTGGCCAAACCATCTCATTTGATGTTCTTTAATTAATCGAATGACTGGTCCGACTCACTTCTAGCATTTCGCAGTCGTCTGTAGATTTTCCAGATCTCACCGTCACTTTGGTTTCTAGGGACTCAAGTACCTACGAACCTCCTGATTCACATCTTTTCTCCTTGTCACATCTTCCCATCCTTCTTCCTTCAAGGACTCCATTCCTTTCTCCCATCTTCTATGCCTCCGCAGACTGTGTTAGGAGAACAACGACTTCCACCATAGAGTCCTAGATGTCCTCAATTTCTTCTGGGTTCGAGGCTACTCTGTTGACATCCTATCTGCTGTCTTTCACCACTGATGGTCTATTAGTCGTGGCGAGGCCATCACTTCCAAGGCTAAACCTTACCAGAAAGACATATCCTCTCGCTTACCTACCACCCAGATCCTATTTTCCTAACCCACTTGTATCGTGTTATCATCCCAGTGAATAGCTCTTCTAATCACAATGCCCCGTTGTTGTCACCACAATGCCTCTTGTTGTCACCGCAATACCCGTCGTTGTCACCACAATGTCCGTTGTTGTCACCACAATGCCTCTTGTTGTCACCGCAATACACGTCGTTGTCACCACAATGTCCGTTGTTGTCACCACAATGCCCCGTTGTTGTCGCCACAATGTCCGTTGTTGTCACCACAATGTCCGTTGTTGTCACCACAATGCCCCGTTGTTGTCACCACAATGTCCGTTGTTGTCACCACTAGGCCCCGTTGTTGTCACCAGAATGTCCCGTTTTCGTCACAATGCCCCCTTGTTGTCAACACAATACCCCATTGTTGTCACCACAATGCTCTCTTGTTGTCACCGCAATACCCGTCGTTGTCACCACAATGTCCGTTGTTGTCACCACAATGCCCCGTTGTTGTCACTTGAGTGTCCCGTTTTCGTCACAATGCCCCGTTGTTGTCAACACAATGCCCCTATGTTGTCACCACAATGCCCCCTTGTTGTCAACTCAATGCCCCGTTTTCGACACCACTATGCCCCGTTGTTGTCAACACAATGCCTGTTGTTGTCACCACAATGCCCCGTTGTTGTCAACTCAATGCCCCTTTTTCGACACCACCATGCCCCGTTGTTGTCACCACAATGCCCCGTTGTTGTCACCGGAATGTCCCGTTTTTGTCACAATGCCCCGTTTTCGTCACCACAATGCCCCGTTGTTGTCACCACAATACCCATTGTTGTCACCACAATGTCCCGTTGTTGTCACCACAATGCCCATTGTTGTCACCACAATATCCCGTTGTTGTCACCACAATGCCATTGTTGTCACCACGATGTCCCGTTGTTGTCACCACAATGCCCATTGTTGTCACCACAATGCCCCGTTTTCGTCACCACAATGCCCCGTTGTTGTCACCACAATGCCCATTGTTGTCACCCCAATGTCCCGTTGTTGTCACCATAATGCCCCGTTGTTGTCACCACAATGCCCTTTTTTTTTTTGTGATAAGGAAAAAATTCCATATTGCAAACTCTTACGAACTATTGCTTGCTTCAAAATAGTATCACTGCACTAAAGACAACAGAAACACTGATATAAATAACCACATTAACAATCATATGAAATGAAATGTGAATTTTAATATATTCATTTCGCAAGATATTAGAAATAATTTGCAACAAAATACACGGCACAAATATAACTGGAGAAAAAAGTAACTGTTTTTGTTTTTATTGTTTTTGTGGAGACGATTTCAGTATTCTTAGTTTTTCTTTGCCGTGTATTTCAATCACGTTATCAGTGTCAATGAATTTCATACACAAATGTAAAGATTATGTTTACGTTATCGCAAATGTTCAAACTGATATAGCTAGTGTCTTATATGTTATCGTAAATTTTCGAACAGATATGGATAAAGTTTTAACTATAACAGTTAGTAATGGACCTGAAATGATAGTATGGTACCTTTAACCGTAAGTATTGGAACTGGGTTATAAATTTGTTCCTAATGAAACTAAAATAATCTATCCTCAGAACCACTAGGGAGAAGTTCAGACTTCTCTATGGTTTAAAAATGAAATAGAACTAACTGTAAGCAAGTTTTAGTGTTACAGGGAACTTTGTTCTTGCTCACTCAGCGAGTCCCAGGTTGCCAGCAGTAGACTGCAGAAGAGAAAATAACAATATTGAGAGATATGGTTCATAGTGTAAGGTGAAACAATCCTCACACACACAAACAAAGACACTGTGAATATTGATTGCACGACAGTTTAAAAGTGGTATTACTAGAGAATCGACCTCATAAAAATGTTTTGTTTTTTTGTTTTTGTTTTTTGCACAAGGCTCCCTCTCCCTCCACAGAATGACTTGCCAAAAATCAAGAGCGTCTCAGAAATCACCAACTGTACTGCTCCAGCAATGATATCCCAGAAGTCTGGTAAAAAAAAATTATACTCGTGAACCTAATTTACGACCTTCAGAGCTCAGAGTTACAGATTTCTTGGTGTATATAAGTTATTTTATGAAAACCTAATCCGTGTATTCTTCTTCTTCTTTGCGTTCCCCGGCTATAGACTGCAGCGTGAAGTTCTGGTTGTTCATCCACCTCAGGACTTTGGACCTGCTCTGGAACTTGAGTGTTGCGTTCACATCCGTTTTACAGATCTGACTTATTTATGCAGACTGTTGGTTCCCTGCCTCTCAGGCAGATGCACTCCGACTCAGAAAGAAATTAACAATAAGTCGACTTTTACGACATGCTTGTTTGGGAGTCTGTTCTTGTTTCCCCCACAATGGGACCCCGGCATCCCATATGTGGGGGGGGGGGGGGTGACATCAGTGTATAATATGACAATAGTCTATGTGTATATATGCTATATATATTATATATATATATATATATATATATATATATATATATATATATATATATATATATAAATGAGGGGACTTATCATTCTCTATTGACTATGTAAATATCTATCTGGTATACGTCCACGGACCAGGAAAGGATAAGGTACTTCACTGATAATACCACTATTTTTTTTAAATAACATGATTCCAAAAGGGGGGGGGGGGGGGGGGTATTTGTGGGGTGGGGTGGATGGGGTAGACTCACTACCTCCCTTTC
>CAJHNH020000430.1:275070-292570 GCA_905116865.2 Candidula unifasciata | reverse complement strand
AGCTCGCCCTCGTGCACTTCACACCTACTTGGTCGCCTAGAAGTGTTATACTTGGAGCCTTCATGAGATCTTAGTGTTGTGTTAAGGTAACAAGAAATGGCATAGAGTGAGATGCATAGTGAGTCTGGTATTTACTTGCTCAATAATGAAGTCCGAAGAACTGAAGAGCTAGACAGAAACAGAAAAAAAAAACTGGAGTGCACGGATGTGTATGTGGAGGGAAGATTGAGATTGATTAGTTCAACCTTGTTTGTGTTTGAGTTTAATTGGTAACACTTCAGACAGTGTGTACGAGGCGGTGCCAATTATAGCAGAGTCTGCGGAGCATGTCCCAGAGAAAATACAATGGGAAAGATCTCTTTCTCAAATGAACTGGATCGGGAACGGGTGGGTAAAAATTAATGTTCCTGACAGAAGCCACAGTGACACTCTGGTTTGTTTGCTTGCTCCCTGAGTCTGTGGTCAGTGTTCATTCCGCAGCAGAGGCTAACGTAGTAGTCGTGGGTCGTGGGTTCGGTTCACGGCCGCACCGTTCTTTGAGTGTAATTTTTTCCTGACATACCTGGGGTCGTCACCGAAGCTACGGATTTCGTCCTGTGTGTGACGTACTCAGCACTCTACTCCCAGAGGAAAGGCAAGACTTACATACAATCAGACTACGACTGGCACCATTAGTATTAGAACTCTGCTCAGGCTGCTGAGGACGGGAAAGGAGCGACTATGAGAATGCCCGGAGTGCTGTCAATTCTTCACTCAACTCATCCCTTGGCAGGCGGCTAGCCGTTCTGGGAAGAGACACCAAGCCGTATTGGGATACAACTCGGTGCAGTGAACTCGATCATCTCGACTTTATCCGTAGCAGAGGCAGAATTACTGTAACTTTCGACAATACAGTTCTGAGAGGAGCAACCCAGCAGGCTTTAGGGTCTTAGGTTTAAATCTATATAGTTTCTTCCCCAAATAGTTACCTTGGCTGCCACGTCGCCCAGCCTAAAATGGAACCAGGTAATGGCATAGGAAATGAAGGCGGACAGAGTGGTGTTGACCACATCACCAAACGCGTGCCAGTTGGTATAAGAAAATATAAGTCTAGAACAATATGCCCGTTGCGTCACTGGTGTAAAAAATGGCCAGAGAGAGAACGAACGATGGAACGAATTTTATTTTCAAAGAGTTAAGATTTGCCCAACTGCGGCAATAAGTAACATAAATCTCGCCTTTTGAATAGTACACGTTCACGAAGCGGTTGGGGAGAGACAGGGGGAGAGAGAGAGAGAGAGAGAGAGAGAGAGAGAGAGGAGAGAGAGAGAAGGGAGAGAGAGAGAGAGAGAGAAAGAGCAGAGAGAGAGAGAAAGAAAGAGAGAGAACAAGAAAAGAGAAAGAAACAGTTATGGGGTCACCAAACGTTTAAAGAAAAGAAGTATTTCAGATAATATTCAGAATTGTCTTGGAATTGTTTGATAGTGAAAGGCGTCAAAGAAGGGAACTGCGATTCTAACCTAGAATATAGAAAATACTTCATACTACAACGGTAAAAAGTGCTATGGGTGCTCCGGTTTCTGCAGCACAGTGTCTTGTCTATGTACTACAGTAAACTCTCGTTTACATTAATTTCAAGGAACTGAAAAGTCAAGAGGCTGTTTGAACGATTTGGGCTAACCAGCGACCGATAGATGTGTAATGGTAATATATTTCTGCTGATACCAAAACATAGTTTATGCTAACCTTGTGTTCGTCTTAAGCGAGTTTGTGTTAACGCGGATTTCTTGTATTAACATGGAGATAGGGATACCATGAAGGGGAAAACAGATGAGGTGAAATGAGTTTTAAAATGACATTACGGCACTTGGGACATTCCTTTAAACCAGTGCTTCCCAAACTGTTTTGACTTACCGCCCCCTTTTCAGTGACAAAATTGCCCAAGTGCCTCCCTCTTCTTGGAAATATCATCATCACAAGCCACGCCAAAAAAACATAGGCGGCCATAATTCCCCATAATACACAATGAGCAGATTGATGGATCAGGTGGTACACTTGTCCCGTGCCATGCATGGGGTCCAACGATCAAGGTATTTATATCTTTGCTTTTCCCCTGTAATTCTGTCAGTTTTGCTAGTTGTCACCAAGTCATTGAGTTTGTTTTTCTTTATTGCCTTGATATATACCTCCTGTAACCAGACAATGCTCTGTGGCTAAGTCGACGCTTTGTAATGCCGGGATGCCGGGTCCGATTCCAGCTGCGGGATATTCGCCTTGCGTTGGCTTAGACAGTGGTATCAAGAAAGCTGACCGTCCAGAGGCAATGGTAAACTACTGGACGTAAATTTGCCTAGAAAAACCACACAACAACCAGGGGCTGTTGGGGTTGGTTCCGCAACGTCCTGTAAAAGATACTCAAATAACCGAATTAGACAATAAGAATGACATGATGGCAATTTGGTTTGCATCGTCTTTTGTTGTTGTTGTTTCTCAACTCTGGTCTATCATTTGTGTTGTCTTAATTCTGTAGTCTTCTCTCCAGTTCCATTTCACAGATTGTTTCAAGAGTGTCTTTGACTTTTTAAAGCTATAAGACGGACGGAACTGCATAAGGTTTCCCGCTGCCTCCGTAAGCTCTGCCATTTCATTTCTAGAGATCTGTAGTAGGCTGGAATTCGCTGCTGGACTAGACCTGTTCTTTTTGTACACAGAATTCTGGGTTTTATCTCAAATGTCAAAGTTAACGCTGACTTATTTAGAGCGTAAATGACTTGAAGGACTAATTTTACTCTGTGAATATGACAGTTTTATTTTAATATTCAAACTGCTGTATTGGGATTCTGCTCATTTCAAGGGAGGGTTGCTGCCTCAGATATTCAGTTGGGACAAGCTCGATATCGAATGTGTCTCTGTGATGCATTCAGTGTGTGTGTGAATTGGCCTACTTCCTTTTTGTGGCTTCATTACAACAACAGTATGTGAACACTTATCCAAACTTCGAAGGGGTGTTAATTTCTGATTATATAAAGTGAGACAGCCCCTTGTTCTGCTTGGGACTTTAAGAACTGTACCAGATAAAAAAAAAAAAAGCACTGTTAATCTCTAGTTCTGATGGGGAAGCTAATACATTTTCTTTATAGTTTTCTTCTTAAAATATCTGATTCAGCAGATGGTCTGGAAGCCTCAAAAACTTTTGGAAGTAAGTTTTTTATATACTGTCTACGAGGTACTCAGTGTATTATTCGTAAGCCTATATTTTAGAACTCGTACAGGTTTCCACAAGTTTTGATTTCGCCGCATCAGCCAATTAGATTGAGGCGTTTTCCGTAAAAGGCTTACCTGTTCCTGTGTAGACTAGCATTAATGTTCTTGTACTGGTTGCCATGTATGTTTCATCTAATGTTAATTATCATTACAGCGAATCTTTGTATGCCTTTTGATTTGACTTTCTGCTTCTGAAAATTGAGCTTCCGGCTGAGCGTGTGTCTAGTGTAACTCCTTCGGACGGGGGCATACAATGACGGGAAAAGGGGAGGGAGTCGAGGGTGCGACTAACCTTTCTTATGCTAGAATGACGAAATGAAACCTGAAACAGTTATGGCAGGGCAGACTCAAGACTTGGTTGGCAGTTGATCTATGAGGGCAGCTCCAAGCATGAAGCATGCTTTCTTCGAAAGGTATTAGTGCCACCCATCTTTTGAGTAAACAAGGCAGGTGGAGTGAGGGATCAAGCTGCATAACTAACATCTGGCCTCTACAATGATGCCTAAATTGTGTGCTGTGGAGGTGATGAATTTCAACCTGATCCGAATTCGTTGTAATTCATGTGCCTCTCTAAAACATAAAATAACAATTTTGTCTCGAAAAACGAAAACATCAATGAATTTTAGACCCCAATTCTTTGCACAGTTCTGTACTTTCTCCATTGACTTCTTAAGCGGGAGGAAGGTTGTTAGAAGGTATCAACAGCAAAGTCGTAAAATATCAATGGTTATAAATATCTCATAATGCTCTCTCTCTCATGCTCTCTCTCTCTCTTTCTCTCTCTCTCTCTCTCTCTCTCTCTCTCTCTCTCTCTCTCTCTCTCTCTCTCCATCTAACTTTGTTCATTTAATGCTTCCTAGCTGCACATGAGGCTGCTATCGTCCCCCTGGAGCGTCTCAGGCCTTCGCATCCCCCCCCCCCCCCCGCATTCGATCGAGGTCGCTAACACCCCAGAGCCGTGCTAGCCTCTCCGGGGTCGGTAGCGCCCACTTTTGGAAACACTTCTCTAAACGTTCCATCCCCTATCTTTAACAGCAAGCGTAGATCTCTAATTTCGATAGTACCAGTAATATTATGATTATATACATGCTCGTCTTGGGCGTCGGACAGAGTCCATGGTAACTTATCGCTCTGTCGTTCTTCCCTTCAGACCAAGATATCTATATGTACATCCGCAGTGTTCCCTCGCTCCCAACGAGTCCTACAACATTCATGCAACTTCTCATGCATTATTACCAAATGGCACGGAACCAGCCAGTCTGTCTGGCTGTTCGTTTCCCAACATATCTACACATCCTGGAGATAATACTGAAATACGCAAACCATCCAGGATCTCTGAAGCGATGCATACCAATCTGCACAAGGCATACGCAATCTTCTTCAGCATGTTCTGTGAGTCAGTTACAACCACGCTATGCGTTCATCTGGTTCTCTAACCAGCGAAAGCCTATGGTGACCACCTCTATTCTTCCATCGCAATTCTCAGATTAGATGTTATGGTATCAAACAACAGGCTTTGTTGCACTTAACGAAGCCAGTACATAATCACATGACCTGGGCACTAATTGTCATTTTTCGGTTGTTGAACTCTTGATTCTGAAGAGGGGAAAAGGGGAGTTATGAGTTCGGCTATCATCACGGCTTTCTGGACATTGTATTAGGTACTCAGATTCCCCCTTAAACATTTATCTCAGCTTTCCTCGGTTAGTAGAGCCAGTCCTGTGCTAGTTTACAAGACTGTTCCTATGTCCAGTGTGACTCTCGTGCCTGGCTGTGCCGATCCTTACTCCCATTTGTCACACTCTCTACAGCGCTGTTGACACACTGCACCCAGAATCCTCAATTCGTCCAATCTCTCAAGGAGCATTAACAGTTTGTAACAGAGGCAAAGTTCCACCAATCTATCATCTCTATCATTGCCACCGACGCACTTTAAAGTAGAACAAAGATGAAGGTAACTAACTCCTTTCGCATTGGATTTTTGCTATGACAAATCCAGTCTTCTTAGCTAGCCTGTCTCGACCCGCAAAATCAAGCCTATAGAATATCTCAGCACACACAAACACTGACGTGCGCGCTACGCGCGCGCACACACACACACACACACACACACACACACACACACACACGTTAGGATAGTTCTGTGCATGGGAGCTCGTAAACAAAAAATGTATGGAATGACAAGGAAAAAGCGTGAACAAAGCAAAAGCCCTGTTTTACTATCAGGCGTATTGGACATATGGTCCTAGGCAAATCGGCACGGTTATTCAAAAAAGTCCGCCTCCGCCAGGAGCCGAATCCGCGACCTTCAGGCAAGTGTGCGGTTGCCGAAGAAAGCATTGCGACGTTCTATTACTATCATCGTTGACCTGCTGAGAAGCCCCTGTGATAGTAAAACTAAAGTAATGGATCGTTTTTAGGCTTATTTGGTATATAGGGCTAGACATATATTTTATAGACCAAACGACACTTCAAAGTGGTGATGTGGTCAGCTTCACCCCGGCCGTCTTTACTTCCCAGGACTGTACAATGTTGGGTCGACCTGGGAGCTAAGGTCATTTTTGAAAAATGTTCCGTCCCTGTCAGGACCTGAACCCACGACCTTCCGATCCGCAGGCGAGCGTCTAGCCGTTGGACCACGGCGGCTTCCGCAGTGATAGTATTCTTCCCATATACACCTGTCCTCGGTTTCAAACGCTGAAATCTATTACTTCAACTGATATTAATGTCGAAGGCATTTATCATTTATTATCTTGTCAGTTTTGTCTGCTAATCAAATCCACCTCAGTTTATCAATCTCCCCACCCTACTCGTGTAAATAATGTACTTGCCATTTGATTCCATCTCTGTACAATGCCGTTATATTTGTTGGTATTCATGACACTCCCATTAACTATCTCTTCTATCATTTGCTGATATTTGCTACCTTGGTGTTATGTTTCGGAAATTAAACTCATTTCTTGGTGAAATTATCAGTCTGATAACCAATGTGACATTAGCTGACTGACAACTAATGTTACAGTTCAAAACTGTTCCAGACGGAAAATACAAGGTTACAGAGACAGGTGGTGCCCGATGACGTATTGTGACGGATATTATTCAGTCGCGAGCAGATGTCAGACATTACTGTGATGGTAATAGTAATCTCAGATGAATAAAATATAAGGCAATTACCTTGTTTATTATCATTTTACTAATTATATGAGAAATGGGACAATACGATTGTGTGCGTACTAGATAAAGTATAAGAATTAAGCTCACAGCTCACGATTCAATTACAAATTTGTTCGGAAATTATGTTCGTGGACTGATTTGTTCATGACTAGAGGCGTTCATGACCCGAGGTACCAATGTATTCACCACACTCAACGACGTATGCAGTTTACATTACTTTACTAAGATTCGATACAAATTGTGTGTTAACCCATTTCTTCTCCTGATTTAAATGGTGAGACATTAATAGTTGTGTACTGAACTTTATTTCGGCGTAATGATAAACCACCACATCATGCACCGATTGCAAACTGGTCTGAAAACACGAGTTAAAACCTCCTGTTCATGAAATAAGTGTAGAGAGTAACTGACTGACTGACTTTCTACCCCACCAGGACATCACACAAGCGATAAACGCCCAATGACACAATGTGCCACCATGTGGGTAAGGATCACCGTGGAGAGGTCCCAGAAACCACGTTCAGCCTTTAGGCCAGGCTATATTGCGGCCCCTGGCAAGAGCCAGAGTAGGGCTTCAAATAACGAACAATTTCATCCTTAAAAGGACTGGAAGTAGTATGCATAACGGTGTAGAGAGTGCCAAACTTCTATATTTAAAGACAGGACCTTTTTTTTACAGCAGGGGCGCACTGGGCCTATGATTGATTCTAGAGTCTTTTTTTTCCAGACCAATTTGCATTCGGTGCGTGATGTGGTCGTTTATCATTACGCCAAAATAAGGTTCGTTACAATACTATTAATGTCTCACTATTTAAATCAGGAAAAAATGGGTTCAAAACACGATTTAACACAGATCTTAGTAAAGTAATGTAAACTGCATACGTCGCCGAGTGTAGTGAATACATTTGTACCTTGGGTCATGAACGCTTCTAGTCATGAACAAATCAGCCTACGAACATAATTTCAGAACACATTTTTAATCGACTCGTGAATATACCTCGACGCACGAACGCACGAAGTAAGTAAAGTAAAAGTAAAGATCCCTTTTCACGCCTTTAGGCGCATCGGGTATATTTTTACAGACCAATCGGCACTGGATGGGTAATGTGGTCAGCATTAAGCCGGCCGTCTTTACTTTCCCAGGACAGCCATCCTGGTACCCATTTTAGGCTGGGTCGACCTGCGAGGCCCCACACCATGATAAAAATCCACGCAGCCCGCAGTGGGTTTCGATCGCGGTTCGTTGGATTGCGTGTCGGACTCGCAACGCCTAAGCCACGGAACGAAAGCACAAACCATGCAAATAATTGAGGTCAGCGAGAAGGATGTGGTAGAACCTATGGAGGACTGTTGAAACCAACGTCGGACACTCAGAGCCTTTCAACATAAAATCCGCAGTACAGCAGGGCTGTGTTTTCCCCTCCCCCTCTCCCTTGTCTCTGCATAACATACATTGACAACATCTGTAAAGAAACCAAACAATAAGTACTATATAATACCAAGAGAAAGAAGATCCAAAGCCGGACAGTTTCATCAAAGAAAAACTATTTGCCCACGACCAAGCACTAATTGCTACTTACGAAACTGTACTGCAAGATCATATAAATTATTGAAACAAAATTTGTTAAGAGCATCATCATCATGAGGTGCCTTGCCGACTGGCGTGGGCGATCATGCCTCTCCATAATCTGCGTGAACTGATTAAAGTTGTGTAGGCAGAGCATTCAGGAGACGAGACGAGAAGAAAGCAATGGTGCATGTTCCAAGCACATAGATCAAAGATGTTTTAGGAAATGTAGTGAAGTACTTTTGTCGTCTCCTATTTCAGTGACAAGAGGATACACGTTTTTAAAAAAGTAGAAAGAAAGACAGAAAGAAAGAGAAAGAAAGAAATAGATAAAGACAGAAAGAAAGACAGACAGAAAGACAGACATAAAGAAAGACAGAAAGAAAGACAGAAAGAAAGACAGACAGAAAGAAAGACAGAAAGAAAGACAGAAAGAAAAAAAAAGAAAGAAGAAATTGTTCAATTATAATTCTTATTTCTATAATGACAACGAAGAAAAGAGAAAAATGGACAAAAACTAAACATAAATAATTAAATTGATAAATAAATGATTTTTAGTCAATTAATTATTTAATTAAGGGGAAAAAAGAACTCATTTCAATTAACAATAATATTAAATATCCTAAGCTACACTAACGTCCCCTTCCACCACACTCTGGCCATGAACTGATTCACCAGTGTGACCTCCTGGTTATTCGATTGTCGCTCATCTTCCCCAGTTTAACAAGCGCCCTTAACCCAGTAACCAGTGGAGAGTCCAGACCACAAGGCAATTAAAGTGAGATGATTGCGGGGGAAGAGACAAAGTATTTTCCGGTGTCCTTACCTGTGAAGAAAGAACATTCGTTTGGGACGACAACTCCAGCCGCGTTCATTTCCTGAAAGCCTTATTAGTTTTCCTCATGTTTCCGCACTTCTCCAAATTTATGTTTGAAACCTGTGGTAATGACGAGATAAGTAAAGCTTAATCAGCTGTATTACCTTCGGGTTGTTTCACAGATTTGCTACTGCAGAAAAATAAAACACGTCATAATAGCATGTCTTGTTAGAGGTTCTGGGTTAGGACCGTTGTCGGCAACAGTTAAAGTCTGGGGAATGAATCATCTAGTGTTAGGGGTAGGATTTCCTGCTCTGATTTGGTTAAATCGGATTCGAACCGCCACACTGCAGTTGTTGAATCTTTATGCAAAGACTCACCTCATGATTTACATCTTTCAATCTTGTCCGTGTTACATATGCTTAATATAGAATTAGTTTTGACGAAACTTGCATTGGAAGAATAAGCGAGACTTTACTCATAGTGGTTGTGGAGTGAAGGTGGGAGTCTAAATGAATGGTCACACTGCTTAATTAAGCTTTTCTCCTTCTCTTGCATCACTGACGGTTCCACATCGATGCTTCACTGAGTGGATTAGGATTGCACATGTGAAAGATTATTCCAAGAATTTGAGAATTCGTTTACAGGCTGTAAAAGATTTTGAGGTAGATTTGGCAGATTTCGGTCAAGGCAGTCATACATGACCCATACGTGATGAATAGGGTTAAAGTCAGGTGAAATTGATGGCTGTGGGCGAAGAACATTAATGTTGTTCCGCAAGAGAAACACATCGGTTACTCTTGCTAGAGGAGGAGCTGCATTCTCGTGGATATAAGTAGTCTTGTCCGTGACTTTGGAACACTTTCATAACATGTACTATTAGAACATCTTATATGCACCGCTAGGCAGTGATCTTCCATTGAATTGTTACCAGCTGTATTCTAAAATGCTATATTATTCCTCCTCATATTAAAATGCTGCCCCCCCCCCCCCCCCCAACCCCCCCCCCCCCCCCCAATTTAAAACGTCCCGGATGTAATTATCATCATATCGTTCATGTGGACGTGTGTACATCCCAGTTCTGCCATCATACTTCTCCAACACGAATCTCGAATGGTCCAAGAACGTGACAGACTGCCATTGGCTTCGAGGCCTCTGACGTGCATATTCACCTACTGAAGTCTCTTCTGGGTCTGGCGTAGCTGAAGTCGAGAGCCTAAGAAAGGACCGAGTGATCGCATGGTTGGTCATGCAGACTGCGTAAAAGACTGTGTACGTAAATTGTTGCTGTGATTGTTATTTGACATTTGCCTCGTTAATATAAATTTCTGTAACCTATGGTGCCATTTCAATTGGTTGAAATGAATTCTGTCTGTATTCCATAGTCGTGGATTTCAAGCTGTACGATAGACATGGCCAATGAGACACCTTTTTTTGGGGGTGCCGAGTTGACCATGTATCTTAGTGCACTTGTATTCATGGCGAGGCGCAGACGCCGTCTGGAGGTGACAGGTTCAATTCCCGGCACGGTAACTATAGCTTTCGATTTTTATGTTGTCTAGTGTGTTCTTCTATCTTTCCACTTCTTTCTATGAGTGCCGTTCACAAAACTTTCTGTTACTTGATTAATTCATAATATTTAACGGCCTCAAATGGTTCCCCTCTTTGTTTATTTATAGGAATGACGTATACACACCGGAATCTACCAATCAAATACCTTTCTTAAATGTTTGTGTATTCTAGACAAGGCAATAAGGTCTACTGTGTACGTAAATTGTTGCTGTGATTGTTATTTGACATTTGCCTCGTTAATATAAATTTCTGTAACCTATGGTGCCATTTCAATTGGTTGAAATGAATTCTGTCTGTATTCCATAGTCGTGGATTTCAAGCTGTACGATAGACATGGCCAATGAGACACCTTTTTTTGGGGGTGCCGAGTTGACCATGTATCTTAGTGCACTTGTAATCATGGCGAGGCGCAGACGCCGTCTGGAGGTGACAGGTTCAATTCCCGGCACGGTAACTATAGCTTTCGATTTTTATGTTGTCTAGTGTGTTCTTCTATCTTTCCACTTCTTTCTATGAATGCCGTTCACAAAACTTTCTGTTACTTGATTAATTCATAATATTTAACGGCCTCAAATGGTTCCCCTCTTTGTTTATTTATAGGAAAGACTGCGTAAAAGGGTGTAAGATGAAAAGTGTTTGTTATTTTTTTATTTACTGACTTAGAGCAGTTATTTTATAATGGCCATTTGTAGGGATACATTTTATTACATTTGTATACTTTAAGTGTTAAAAAATCATAGTTGTCATGGCAATAGCCGCCATCTTGTGAAAAAAAACAATATGTACGTAGAATCCTTAAATTGTAAAAGCAAACATAGGTATTCAACAATAGATGATAGATCCATGACCTATTGTCCTATTTAGAGGTACTGGTCTAGTTTATTTACTTTAAACATGGTTTTAAATATTTTTCGTAGAATTTTAAAATGTAGGTTTATTCAAAAAGTCTAAAAAAATCTAGCATCATAAGACAATAATCAAATTTTAGAAACACAAACTTTCTAAAATCTACTTTTGGATAGACCAGTCCCTATAATTTTGTTCATAGAGTATAGTTTGCATACAAAATTTGATGATTCTAATCTTCATATTAATATAGATTTTAGGATTGGATTGGCTTTCTACCCCACCAGGACATCACACAAGTGATAAACACCCGATGACACAAAGTGCCACCATGCGGATGAGAATCACCGTGGAGAGGTCCCAGAAACCGCGTTCAGACATTTGGCCATATTGATGGCCTGCCTATATTGCGGCCCCTGGCAAAAGCCAGAGTGGGGCTTCAAATAACAAAAAATTACGTCCTAAGAAGGACGTAAAGGATAGCTCATTTTAGGATTGGATTGGATTGGATTTATTACCCCACCAGGACATCACACAAGCGATAAACACCCGATGACACAAAGTGCCACCATGCGGATGAGGATCACCGTGGAGAGGTCCCAGAAACCGCGTTCAGACATTTGGCCATAATGATGACCTGCCTATATTGCGGCCCCTGGCAAAAGCCAGAGTGGGGCTTCAAATAACAAAAAATTACGTCCTAAAAAGTTTGTAATGAATAATCATTTTAGGATTGGCTGGATTGGATTGGCTTTTTACCCCACCAGGACATCACACAAGCGATAAACACCAGATGACACAAAGTGTCACCATGCGGATGAGGATCACCGTGGAGAGGTCCCAGAAACCGCGTTCAGACATTTGGCCATAATTATGACCTGCCTATATTGCGGCCCCTGGCAAAAGCCAGAGTGGGGCTCCAAATAACAAAAAATAACGTCCTAAGAAGGACGTAAGAAAAAAAATTTTAGGATTTCACACACACAGCAAACTGAAATATAAAGATTTGAGAAAACTGACTTTTAAACTTTTTTTTATCTTAAAAAAGTGCACGAGGTGGTGTCATTAGTATTAACTTTTCAATGCTAAATTGTTTACAAATGACAAACATTTTTTGTGTCATCTATTGTACGAATGCCGAACTTTACAAAAACGAACACATTGAAAAAGTGATATTTTTGTCATAAATTGGGAAAAATGCCGTGTAGTGACCCCTTAATGCATGTGTGGTGTCCCTTGTTCTTTGTGCAGACTGGAAATGGCTCTACAAATGAACTGTGGGAACAAATGGGTCCTGCCCTTGCGAGGTCACTTCTTGCTCTTGAGAGGTCTCTGATGACACCCGTTAACTGAAATCGCTGTTGTCGTAGATAGACTGTTTACCGGGAGACAAGAAATTGCTGCGTAACATTTTGATATTCTTGTACCCGCATTAGGGTAGCCATTGATCTAATAATAATTATCAACAAGGAAAGCAGATGGGGATACCGAAAAACGCTCATCAAACATAATAATGAAGCAACTAGATATTTCTACAGAAAGACTAAATTAATGAAAGCCAGATTAGATCCCTATGGTCCAACTGATATAACCAACAGTGAAAATTAGAGCCAAAAAGTGAGCAGTAACAGAAGGGAGACAGTGGTTCGAACAACGTCTCAGCATGCTATCTGACGCCGCCACAGAAACTCAAGACAACACAGTGGACGCGATCAAGTAACTAGAACATGACACACTGTAAGAAGAGATCAGGGAATATATTTGAGTTGGCCCAATGAATAAAGCATCAGGATGAGATAAAATACCAAATAAATTTATTAAAGCAGCAACAGAAGTGGGAATAGCATGGCTGCACTGGCTGTTTAATCATATGTCGGTGAAACAACAAAAACTACAAGACTGATGCAATGCCACAATTATTTCAATATTGAAAAATAACGGTAGTTAAAAAAAAATACATAATACAGAGACATCTCTCTTTTGGGCCACATGGGAAAATATTCTGCACAATTCTAGAGAAAAGACTACAACCTGTAACTGAGCACCAGCTATGTGAAATGAAACTAGGGTTTAGGAAAACCATAGGATGCACAGATGTCATTGTTGCTATCAGACACAATAGAGTAATCAATTGAATTAACGAAACACTCTATTTAGCCTTTGTTGATCAGGGAACAGCATTTGACAGAGTAAATAGAAATGAACTACGGGGAATCTTGAAAAGTTACTATGTGAACACGCATCTAGTAAGCATATGGTTAAGCTTGTCTAACAACAGGGAAAGTACTGTTGAAACAAACAGCGGACACTTAGAACCTTTCAACATAAAATCCGCAGTACAGCAGGGCTGTGTTTTTTCCTTCCCCTCTCCCTTGTCTCTGCATAACTTACATTGACAACAGCTGTAAAGAAACCAAACAATAAGTACTATACAATACCAAGAGAAAGAAGATCCAAAGCCGGACAGTTTCATCAAAGAACAACTATTTGCCCACGACCCAAGCACTAATTGCTACTTCCGAAACTGTACTGCAAGATCATATACATTTTTGAAACAAAATTTGCTAAGAGCATCATCATCATCAGGTGCCTGGCCGACTGGCGTGGGCGATCATGCCTCTCCATAATCTGCGATCTCCTGCAGCATGTATCAGTTCGTGTGCCGACACACCTCCATGCCATGCAACAAGACTGTCAAGCATCTTCTCTCGTTGTCTTCCTCTATCCCTCCTTCCACAGATCTTTCCAATGATCACAACATGTTCTATTTTCCTTCTTCTCATAACATGGCCGAAAAATGATGACTGTCTCCTTCTGATATCTGTGATATGTTGTCTTCGGGCTTCCGCCTCTTTCAAAAACTCTTAGTTGCTCTTTTTTGGCTGTCCAAGGTATTCTAAGCATTCTCCTGTAAAACCACATCTCTGAGGCCTCTAAAAATTGTTTGGCCTAACTACCGATTATCCAGGATTCACAACCATATGTTAAAACTGGATGTATGTAGCAAGCAAGAATTCTTTTTCTAACTCTCAATGACAAGGATGAATTGCACAAGATGTTTTTCATTTTATAAAATGCAGTTTTTGCCTGTCCAATTCTGTTTCTTATTTCAGTTATGCATCTTCCATCTGATGTTATCCATGTGACCAGATACTTAAATTTCTGTACTTGTCCTAAAATAACACCATTGACTTTTATTACACACTTAGGAATAATTTGTTTCTTTGATACCACCATTACCTCTGTCTTCCCATTATTCAAACTGATGCCCATTCTTCCACTTTCTAACACCACAATGTCTATCATTTCCTGTAATTCTTTCTGACTTGTTGCTAACAAGACTGTGTCATCAGCATAACGTAAATTGTTTATATTGTGCCCACCAACCACAATTCCGGGCATATCAATTGAACATCTCATAATATATTCACGGTATATTGAAAACAAATCAGATGAAAGTTCACATCCTTGTCGTACGCCCCTCTTCATGCTTTGAAATGTACCTAAACAGTTGTTTATTCTTATAGCTGCTGTTTGCTGCCAATACATATTCTTTATTATTCGTAGATCTTTCCCATCAATGTTTAATTTTTCTAACAGTTTGATTACTTCTTTATGCCTCATACAGTCAAATGCTTTTGTGTAGTGTGCTAAGAGCAAAACTTAAAAGTTACGGCCAACAAACGAGAAGTTATGACTATCGCTAAAGTAAAAAAAAAAAAAAAAAATTAGCTTATAGAACACCCTCTGAAACAAACCAAGAACTTCAAATACTTAGGAAGCATAATATCATCGGCTGGCAGAAAATGAGATTGATGACAAATATAACAATGTAAACATTGGCATTAAACAAATAAACATGCATCAATAGAAACAAAAAAAGCACTCTATGACATGATCTTTTTGCCAACTCTTGTGTTATCATTGCCAGACCTGGACGATGACAGAAAGGAAATGACAAATTACAACTGAAATTAGAAACATGCGAAGTGCTCTTGAAATAACAAGAAGAATCAGATCAGAAACGATGAAATCCAAAGGAAAATGCCGACAGCAGCAGGTGTGGATCTTACTAGAAGACAGCAGGTAACATGGTTTAGCCATATAACTCCGATGTTAGCACAGCAATGGGTTACACACCAGGTGGGAAGCAAAGAAAAGGCCAAGCATTCAAGCCATGGACAGAGAGGATTACTGAGACCCCGGGAATCTTAATTTACGAAACATACAAACGGGTTCTTTCCCTAAATTTATACTTTGCCTCGACTCCGCAAGGTACAAGAGGTTCAAGACAAGGTGAGGTTTCTTTCTGATTCTGGGAGGCACATTATTATGGTGAAACAGCAATTATTTATGATCCTTTTTAAGTTTTAAATATTATTGTATATTCACATAAAACCCAGTATAAGAGTGTATTGTATTGTATTCATGTGTTTCCTGTTTGTAATTTCTTATCCTTTTTCTTTGTTTCCTTTCTTCCCCATCTATTTGATCTTTTTTCCCTTCTTCTTCATTATTGCGAGCCCTTGAGGTTCATTGCTGCAGATATCAGCCGCCTCCATTCGTCTCTCTGGTTGGCCTTTTATTTCCAGTTGGTGACACCAGGTGGTTGCAGGTCAGTTATTGTCTGTGGGAATATTAACCTGGTAATGCCCTAGTCTCCTAAATGATAAAACTTTGGTTTCAGAGTATATACTTTATATACTTAGTATACTTAGTTATATTTAGTTATACTTAGTTATACTTAGTATATACTTCACAGCATTGCTGTTCAACCCTTGTGCAAAGATTTGTCTACTGGTGGGCCGCGGAACAATTCCAAATGGCCCGCCAAACATTTCTTCCTATTCACTTAACGGGATAAGGTAGATAGTTTTTCTCTTCGAGGATTGCAATCGGTAAAATTAACAGTTCAAGGGTTACCACTTCGCTAACAGGTACAAACTCCGTAAACTGTCTCAGCCGCATAAAACAGCAATATTAGGGCACCTGACAGTTACCTATCATGTAGTCTAGTTCTATCTCTCTATCTTATTTTACCCCACCAGGACATCACACAAGCGATAAACACCCCATGACAGAAAGTTCCACCATGTGGATAAGGATTACTCGTGGAGATGTCCCAGAAACTGCGTTCAGCAATTAGACCATATTTATGGACGGGCTATATTGCGGCCTGAAGCAAGAGCAAGCGCACGGCTTCAAATAACGAAAAATTTCATCTCACGAAGGGATGACTAGATAAACAGTACAGTTTTGGCAATAAGAACTATAGTTATAACAGCGGCTGCATGGTTCTGGTACTAAATTGCTGCAAAGTAAGTGTGGCGTTGTATGCGAAAATTTGGTATTCACACTTTTAACAGATGCAGTTGCCACACCAGTCCTTATCATTATTTAATTTGCCAGTAAACCCAGAATATATATATATATATATATATATATATATATATATATATATATATATATATATATATATATATATATATATATATATATATATATATAAACTTCAAGGTTTTATGTCTCCACTTCATGTTGATTCAAAAGCTCCTCTGGCCGCTGCTAGTGTACGAAGTTATCACGAGCGCAGTAACGGCAATAGAGCGTAAGATCAACACCGCCATGAGGAAGTGGCACGGAGCGCCGCCTTGTCTGATCGACTTGGTTCTATACTGTACACACGCTAAACTGGTGCTTCCGTTCAAGTCAATAACCGAAGAGTTTAAAGTCGGCAAGTAAGGACTAGTGATTTGGCTGTGCGAGTCTTTAGATACAAAATGGTCGCTGTCCAGCTCGCTATAAACAGATAAGAAATGGAAGGTCGAATATGCTATAGAATCAGCTCAGAAGACACTTAAATTGTGAAAAGTCATGGGTTACATACAAGCCAGCCAACGTGACTAAGGGCAATGAAAGGTCCAAATCCTTAATTAAAAAAAAACAACGAAGAGACATAGCACCGCAACTCTGAAATCTAGTTACGGATCTAAAAAGCAGCCCAGCAGCAAGAGCAGTGGATTAGCGTCGAGAGCGCCTTGACACAAACACTCACAAGGGGTGATATCTAGCGAAGGCCCCGCTGCGGCTGAGCTTTGCCATAAGATCTGCTTCCGACGTGTTACCCTTTAGCTAACATGGTCAAATGGCGTGCGACCAACGACCGACATGTCCCATAAGCAGAGCTAAGCAGATGCCCCAGCACGTATTGTGCGCCTGCAAAAAAGCCCTAGATCAGTGACAATATACATAGTGAAACAATAATGTCCTGAAAAAGCTAG
>CAJHNH020000430.1:197500-275053 GCA_905116865.2 Candidula unifasciata | reverse complement strand
TTAATATGCAGTTATCTATCAATCGAATTTTTTGAGGCTGTGATACCCCCCCCCCCCCCCCCCCCCCCCCCCCCCCCAACCACAAAAAAAAAGCGTGTTGTAAGAATCGATTATATGAGGATTTCTATCGAAGTCGGACTACATCTGCCTGAGAGGCGAGGACCAATAGTCTGCATGCAAATAAATTAGATATGTAAAAGATATGTTCTCTACATTCCACTGCACTACGTTATTATATATGTTTAAAACTCATAAATCCGTTTAAATGAAATAAACAATGTTTATAGGGTGGGTAAACGCATTAATTATATTTGCAGTATTGTATTATTTCTATGGGAAAAATTGTTTCTGTTCGTGAACATTTCGGTACGTAAACAATTCGGGTCGTGAACATTTCGGTTCGTAAACAATTCGGTTCGTGAACATTACGGTTCGTAATCAATTCAGTTCTTGAACATTACAGTTCGTAAACAATTCGGTTCTTGAACATTACGGTTCGTAAACAATTCGGTTCTTGAACATTACGGTTCGTAAACAATTCGGTTCTTGAACATTACGGTTCGTAAACAATTCGGTTCTTGAACATTTCTGTTCCTGAAAGGAATCAAAGAATAAACTAGGCTCTTGACCTAAGGTGACACTGTACTACTATTTGTCCTGGGAAGTAAAAGCCACTGGTATGACGTTGACGCGTCATGTATCGAATAAAGATTAGTCTTTAGCTTCACTTTTACTTTTTTGTTGTTGTTGCAAATATAGTTATGGCACCATATGCCCAAAGTTGCGCCTGCAAGCATTAAATAGTTAGTAGGTAAAGTCATGGGAAGTAAAGGCGACCGATGTGACGTTGAATATATCACCCACTGAGTGTAAATAAAATATAGGTCAAGCCCAATGTGCACAATAGATTTAAAGGTGTGGAAAAGTGCCCTTTATCTCTGCATACTTAACTTCTTAGTAAACTCTAAACTCTATCTTCAAATCTAGACACTATTAGTCATCGGAAGCCGAAAGTTTGTACCTTTCCATTTTGATCGTGTAAAACATCATGGTATTCCCCCCCCCCCCCACCCCTTTCCAAGGAAAACTTTTATTAGTTGTCACTTAAGTCAACAATCGTATTTATCTTCATAACATTTCCTCTTCCTTTCAGTTTGTCCGATAAAAGCTGCTAAATGAAGGTTTGATTTCTTTCGATTACGAAATCTCAATATAGATGGCAAACCAGCAGCGCAAATCCCAAATACTCAGTTCAGCCTCAAAGTTATGATTGGGTCATCCGTAACGACCACATCAGATTGGTGTAAAATGTAATGGCCATCTAAGTCTAATTTCTTGAACCATATAGAGTTTATATCCTTTACTTAGGCGATTGCCTCATTTGTTTTTCTGTTCGTCAATTCTAGTGTACGTATAAAAAAAAAAAAAAAAAACAGTCATCTCCCTGTGAGATGCAATTTTTTGTTGTTTAAAGCCCTACTCTGGGTTTTGCCAGAGGCCGCAATATAGCCCGACCATAAAAATGGTCTAATGGCTGAACGCGATTTCAGGGACCTCTTCACGGTGATCCTCATCCACATGGTGGCACTTTGTGTTATCGGGTGTTTATCGCTTGTGTGATGTCCTGGAGGGGTAAAAATCTGCTACTACCTTTCTGTTCGTCAATGATATTTTTGCATTTTCTCCAGAAAGCAAATGTCCATGTATACTGATTTCTACTACAACACTAATGGATTTCCCAAATGCTGGCCATCAGAATGCCTCTGACTGCAGGCTTTCTAGGAAGGAAACAAGTAATTATTAAATAACAACAATCTTCTTGTAAACTTCAGTAAAAGGTCTCTATTTCACCTCTTCAGGCACACTGAGCACGTAGTATACAATGCCTAAATGACCATTTTCCTCGTCTTAAGGTGTATTAGACACTCAGCCCTAGACATTTTTTTAAAATAGAATAGTGAATAAAGTAGTCAAAAAAAAAAAAAAAAAAAAAAAAAAAAAAAAAACAGGCTAGCAGCCTTTACTTCCCAGGACTTCACCTTGTACCCATCAAAGTTTTGATCGACACGGAGAATAAGGTCATTCAAGAGAACTTTAGGGAAACTTTTGTAGAGTTGTGCATTTTTGCAGTATGCGACGGATAAAAACAGAGAAAGCACACACTCACTAACACAAATGAACACACATGTATCTATATTTACGTATGTGTGTTGCGGATAAAAGCAAAGGGCATATTTCAAAGCCTTGGGGCGATATTGGCTCATGGTGCATTCCACTCCTGTATTCAATGCCGCCATATGGCTTTAGTAATGTGGTATGCTCACAGCATACTGTGTCAATCATTTCCAACAGGCATGTTCATCCATGCCATTTAGTCAAATTCTCCGGTATTTGCTTTATTTCGTTATCTTATATATGTAATTTAAAATATTATTATTATTATTATTATTATTATTATTATTATTATTATTATTATTATTATTATTATTATTATTATTATTATTATTATTATTATTATTATCATTATCATTATTATTATTATTATTACAGTGAGCATAGAAAAATCATCAAAGTCCAAAGAATCGACTTAACTGCACTTGACGAATCTTGAATCGAGGGTGATATGTTCAATATTACAATTAGACAATATACGCCATTACTTCACATATCATTTCCTGGTGCCCATTGTAATCGAGTCAACAGGGCAGTCCCTGTCAATCATACAAATTCCACCTCTATATGAGTCTGAGTCCATGAACTTCGGGCCAACAGGGCAGTCCCTGTCAATCATACAAAGTCCGCCTCTATGTGAGTCTGAGTCCATGAACTTCGGGCCAACAGGGCAGTCCCTGTCAATCATACAAAGTCCGCCTCTATGTGAGTCTGAGTCCATGAACTTCGGGTCAACAGGGCAGTCCCTGTCAATCATACAAAGTCCGCCTCTATGTGAGTCTGAGTCCATGAACTTCGGGTCAACAGGGCAGTCCCTGTCAATCATACAAAGTCCGCCTCTATGTGAGTCTGAGTCCATGAACTTCGGGTCAACAGGGCAGTCCATGTCAATCATACAAAGTCCACCTCTATGTGAGTCTGAGTCCATGAACTTCGGGTCAACAGGGCAGTCCCTGTCAATCATACAAAGTCCGCCTCTATGTGAGTCTGAGTCCATGAACTTCGGGTCAACAGGGCAGTCCCTGTCAATCATACAAAGTCCACCTCTATGTGAGTCTGAGTCCATGAACTTCGGGTCAACAGGGCAGTCCCTGTCAATCATACAAAGTCCACCTCTATATGAGTCTGAGTCCATGAACTTCGGGCCAACAGGCAAGTGTCTAGACACTGTCCTGATGATGCTTCCAAAGATGAAACTTTAAACATCCAAAGAGGACAAAGCTCTGTACAGGTTAATCTGAATGATATATGTTCCTGTAGGTCAATGCGTATAAATCAAGAAAGCGCCCAAAAATAATTTGTACTTTATCTTGCACTTTACAAGATGCACAAGGCAAATACAGAAAACCCCGACACGGGGCTACAACCTGTCATCGGTCAGGCGACAAAAGAAGAAGAAGTAATTTATCTGTTTTTATCCTAGTTAAAGAATTGTTTGACAAATTATTCGGATTCTGTTGACTAAGCTGTTTAGTGCTATTTATTCAGGCAGTGTAAAGCTTGAATGAGGGACAGAACCCACGACAATGGGATAGCAATGTTTAACTCATAAGTAGTTGTCAATATCTTGTATTTGTTTATCGTTTTACGTCAACAATAGGTGATATCGTCATTTTATTGAACAACATCGATCTTTCTCTTGTCTAATGCTGAGCTTGTTGTCCGAGAACTATACTGGCTCTGTTTTATGTGAACGAGCCAGATAGCATGCACGCTCACTTCATTCACAGTAAAATTATGATCACGACTTTTAAGATGTAGACATCCTGAATAACACTACTTGTTTCTCGTTGTCAGCATCAATCATGAATGTCAGACGACAGAGAGGTAAATATTGTATACGCACGGGAGCTGGATCGTTGTAGACCACAAGGCAGTCTTAAAAGGCGATAAAAAGATAATATTTAAACACACCTACAAATGCTTGGTGTCACCAACTGGAAAGAGAAAGCCAACCAGAGAGATGAAGGGAGTCTGGTGATACATGCGGCAGTGAACCTCAAGGGCTCGAATGCTGAAGAAAAGCATATTATTTAAAAAAAAAAAAAAAAAAAAGACGTTCCCATGTTGGATGCAATTTTTTTATTATTTGAAGACCCACCTTATTTCGGCCGGGTGCCCTGAATATAGCCGAGCCATAAATATGGCCTTTGCCATAGATATGGCCATAACAGCGGAAAGGGGTTTCTGGGAACCTCTCCACGGGTGATCCTGATCCGTATGGTGGCACTTTGTGTCACCGGGTGTTTATCGCTTGTGTGATGTCCTGGTGAGGTACAACTACCTACCTGTCTACCTAGATCATATTTTGTTTGATGAAAATCAACACTCGTTTTAGCAATATTGTGCCACAAACCTTCTTCCCCACAAAATGTCCTCGTGCACATATTTGGTTGAGTCAACATGGGAGACCGGGTTCTTCTGTGCCTCCGTTTCTCTGACTACCCATCCCCACCCGACACCACTGTTCGTTGAAGTATAATCTTTGCAGTCGATTCATGTCTCATCGCATGATCGAACAAAGCTAGCTTGTGACTTTAGACCACTGCCAGAATGGGCTAATGCTGTCTTGCAGACTTGTTTGTATTGTCTCTTACATATTCTTTAGATTTATGTCTAAACTGCTAATTCGTAAAACTCATCTGTCTCATTTATGTTGGAAAGCCTGAATGCTACTTTCCATTTCCACAGTGATCTGTCTATATTGCACTTTACTGCTACGCTGAATTTGCTCTTCCATCTCTTATCCTATTCAACTGAAAAATGGAAGCTGGTACAATGCGAAGTCTTGTAAAATAAATATAAACACAAGGTGAGGTCATAATGATGCATAGTATATATATATATATATATATATATATATATATATATATATATATATATATATATATATATATATATATATATATAAATAGGTTAGTTGCGTATCCTTCTTTACAGGACGTTGCAGAACCGACCCCAAAAGCCCCTGTCTGTTGTGTGGTTTTTCTAGGCAAATATACGTCCAGTAGTTTGCCATTACTTTATGGATTATATAAATATAGGTATCAGATAAAGTCTTGGGAAGTACAGACGGCCAGCGTGATGTTGACCAATTCACCTGTGAAGGCTGTTTGCTCTATAAAAATATGAGTAGTATCCTGTGCCCGAAACACTACTGGAGTAAAAACATTATTGAGTCATATATATATATACATGTATACATCTGTTGTGACCTAACTCATCTTGCTTCTGTATTTGTTCAAATACTATTCACAGCCACTGATTTGATACATCGGCTGCCAACAGTACAGTTATCCAAGAAACTCACAAAGAGATGAAACGAGCGAACAAATTAGGATAATGTCTAGTTAGGCACCTATAGAACCGGGATGATCGTAGAAAGAAAGAAAGAGA
Source organism: Candidula unifasciata (assembly GCA_905116865.2). Taxonomy (NCBI): domain Eukaryota; kingdom Metazoa; phylum Mollusca; class Gastropoda; order Stylommatophora; family Geomitridae; genus Candidula; species Candidula unifasciata. The sequence goes on along the minus strand of CAJHNH020000430.1, from coordinate 269,485 downwards.
GAAAGAAAGAAAGAAAGAAAGAAAGAAAGAAAGAAAGAAAGAAAGAAAGAAAGAAAGAAAGAAAGAAAGAAAGAAAGAAAGAAAGAAAGAAAGAAAGAAAGAAAGAAAGAAAGAAAGAAAGAAAGAAAGAAAGAAAGAAAGAAAGAAAGAAAAGATGGAAAAATTACCATAATTTTAGAAAAGAAATAATTAAAGAAAGAAAGAAAGAAAGAAAGAAAGAAAGAAAGAAAGAAAGAAAGAAAGAAAGAAAGAAAGAAAGAAAGAAAGAAAGAAAGAAAGAAAGAAAGAAAGAAAGAAAGAAAGAAAGAAAGAAAGAAAGAAAGAAAGAAAGAAAGAAAGAAAGAAAGAAAGAAAGAAAGAAAGAAAGAAAGAAAGAAAGAAAGAAAGAAAGAAAGAAAGAAAGAAAGAAAAGATGGAAAAATTACCTTAATTTTAGAAAAGAAGTAATTAAAGAAAGAAAGAAAGAAAGAAAGAAAGAAAGAAAGAAAGAAAGAAAGAAAGAAAGAAAGAAAGAAAGAAAGAAAGAAAGAAAGAAAGAAAGAAAGAAAGAAAGAAAGAAAAGGCGAGGATTTAGAGTAGGGAGATGAATCGGTTGATATACAGTACTATACACTAGAGACGTAGAGGGAGCAGAATGAGGGGGAGAAAAAACATTAAACTGGAAAGAATAGAAGACGAAAAAGTGTAAAAGCCAAAGAAGGAAAGAAAAACAGGAATACGATATCTTTCAGGGAAAAAAACCCCACGAAATGTAGACATATCGATAACTATCCAATGAATGATACTTGACTTTGTATCGCGTACGTTGAATTGATCACTGTAACACTCTTTCAGTCTAATTCGAAAAGTCTTGGGTGTAGGTCTTGTAACGACTTTGGCTCCCATATCGATCCAGCTCTAAATGGGTACCAGGTACAGTCCTAGGAAATAAAGGCCGCCGGCGTGATGTTTACCACTTCACCCACCATGTGCCGATTGGTTTATAAAATTTAGACCAATCAGTGTGCCTGAAGTTGTGGGAAAAGATTCTATACTTTTTATTCTTTCTAATTACACTTCTATTTTTGTGGCAAAAACTATTCTTTCATCCTACACTTTTTTTTCACCACTTGATTCTAAAAAAAAAAAAAAAGAAGCAAATTTTGCTGTTTAATAATCATGAAATCATGGTGGCGTCTATAATTTTCATTTCGTTTAGGGGAAAAAGTCACTCTTGATTTTATTTTCATCTAATGAAATGGAACTGACAAACGCGGGCACAATACAGAAGCCAGGGTAATGACTTAATTAGCTAATTAACTTTTAAACAAGTGTTTTTCCCCCCCCCCCCCCCCCCCCCCCCCCCACCGACTTGAAGTGTTACATAATCATTATCAACTGCCTTGCTAACTTGGGGGGAAGATCATGCCCCTCAAAAATCTGCGATCTTCAACAGCATGTATTAGTTTGTGTGTTGACACCCCCTCCATGCCATGACACAAGGTTTTCAAGTAACTTATCGCGTTGACTTTCTCAGTCTCTTTTCCAAAGATCTTTCCAGCGGTCGTAGCATTTTCCACTTTCCTTCTTCCATTATGACAACAACAAAATGGTAACGTCCTCTTTTGGTTTTATATGTATTTTTTCTTCTTTGATCCCTCAATCAGAAAAAACTTACATCGGGAGTCAGGTAACCTTTACGGAAGCTATCTTGCAGTACGAATCTTCCTGTCTACTCGACAGCTTTGACTTCATTGATGTTAAAACAGGTCAGTATGCGGCGTCTCCGTTGGGAGCACACAACTGACAGTGTTGAGACACATGCTCACATTTTCTGGTGCCAAGCTCCAGTGACATATCTCTGTGTTTTCTACATTGCAAAATTTGAATATAAGCTATATGTCCAAAAATAGACGGTTGATGCGAACCGCGTTGGCTAGAAGCTTCGACGGTCTGGTGTTCGAATACTTATGGAGTCGAAATTCTTATAATTCATCTTTGCTTCTAGGTTAACCCCCCTCCTAACATGGATACCGGAAAATGTTTTCAGTCAATCAATCAACCAGTCACTCATTTAATCGCGTAAAGTCTCCACGATAGGTGTTCAAAACCTCCCACCCCCCTTCCCGTCTCTCTCTCTCTCTCTCTCTCTCTCTCTCTCTCTCTCTCTCTCTCTCTCTCTGTCTCTCTGTCTCTGTCTCTCTTTCTCTTCTTGGTAGTATACTGTCTCAGACAGCTGTTTGTCCATCTCTTAATGATGTCTTCTCACTTGTACCGTTGTCTACTTCTTATCTTCTGCCTTCGATATTTACCTCCTGTTGATTTTCAAAAGATTATTATGTCTTTTAATGTGACTGAAATATTTACATTAGCTGTTTATTATTTCCTTCAGTAACTTTATTAATTCTCAAAATATCCAGAACCAATGTATTTGATTGTTTTTGTTTCCATGAAATACCACCAACTTCTCTGTATATTCACATCCCTAGAGAATCATTTTGATTTTCAAGTTGCTTGCTCGTTTGTTCATTGTCCTGACTGACTGACTGACTTTCTACCCCACCAGGACATCACACAAGCGATAAACACCCGATGACACAATGTGCCACTATGTGGATGAGGATCACCGTGGAGAGGTCCCAGAAACCGCGTTCAGCCTTTAGGCCATATTTATGGCCTGGCCATATTGCGGCCTCTGACATGAGCCGGAGTAGGGTTGCAGATAACGAAAAATTGCATCCTAAAAAAGGACGGTAAGATTAGTATGATTCATTGTCCAAGTTTCTGCGCCACATAGGAGGGCTGAGTCAACGCAACATTTGACGATTCGAAATTCTAGTGTGTTCTTTATCTCTCTAGCTGTTTGTATTTTTCACAAGTTAGTTTTAGCTATTCCTATTCTCTTTTTATTTTTATTTTTTATTTTTTTTTATTTCTCTGCTGCCATCTTCTGTTACGATGTGTTCAAAAAGGAATGTTATAGCAACATAGAAATACTAAAGCTATTCAGAATCGCTTTTGTCAGTTGAAGTGCAACCGTTGTCTAAAGTCGATAAGCTGATAAACGTTCAAATTTGACAGACAAAACGACAGCAAGCAGGCAGACAGAGAGAGACAGACAGACCGACATATATATATGTGCACCCAGACATACATATACAGTCGGACATATACAACCGCAAACATGAGCTTATAAATTAATTTTTCTTAACGTACATTGCACACATACATAAATACGTACATGCCTACGCTTACATACATACATGCATAAATACATACATGCATATACATATATAAATATATACATACACTTACACACACACATACATACATACATACAAGTACACACAAACATAGATAGACAAACACAGTAATACTTTTTTTTTTTCAACCATGACCGAAATACACACGTAGAACAAATTATAATTTAAATCTAGTACTTAGTTGTTTCGGCTAAACTAAACTTATCTAATTCTACGGAGAAATGTCGAATTTCGAAATTATACATATAAAATCAATATAAAAGAACATGCAAAACATTTAATATTACCTTTGGTGTCTTAAAGAGCTATATTAACTCTAATACTATAAACACGACAAGCCGTTAAACAAACTATTAAAGTAGGTTTCCGAGGGTAATTTGATCGTCTCCTTTTCGTTCGCACCAAGTATAGTGGTTTAGGGAAACACATGAGCTGAAAGATCAAGAGGGTAGTTAGAAAAACGACTGAATAATACATTGTAATTAGTGCTTATCACAGCCGTATTTAGGAACGTCCCTAGTCAGTACATAAGCCAACATCAGTATTTCCAATCCCCACTCCCTTCCCGTCCTCCACACCTCCCACCTCCCTTCCAACCCATACAATGAAAATAACTGGAAAACCTGACGAAAGACGCGCTCGAGCGCCTGTGCGCAAACATGCATATACAGTTTTATTGTGCACAAGAAAGCAGAAAGCTGAATAAAAGGTAGACGAAAAAAGCTTTTTGAATCCACAGTGGCAGTGGTTAATGGTGATGTCAAAAGCCTTCATTTTAAAGCTGACCAGATGTTACATTTGGGAGAACACATGACGCGATAGCTGAGATTCAGCGAGACAAGAACGCATCATGCGTTACTTGGGACTAGAAGTACAAAGAAAATCTGTTAATAATTAACAGGGTTGTAACGGCTAAACGCTCTCATGCTGATCAGAAGGTCGTGGGTTCAAATTCACTGGATTTTTTAAAATCTTTCTGAACAATACCTTGGCTCCCAGGTAGTCGCAGCTTTGAATGGGTACCAGGTAAAGTCCTTGGAAGTAAAGACGGCCGACGTATTGTTGACCACATTGGTCTATACCAGTGGTTCTCAGCCGTCTTAATGCCGCGATCCTTTATTACAGTTAGTTCCTCATGTTGTGATGACCCTTTAATGCAGTTAATCATGTCGTGGTGACCCTTTAATGCAGTTCTTCATGTTGCGGTGACCCTTTTATAAAGTTAGTTCCTCATGTTGTGGTGACCCTTTAATGCAGTTCTTCATATTGTGGTGACCCTTTTATACAGTTAGTTCCTCATGCTGTGGTGACCCTTTAATGCACTTCCTCATGTTGTGGTGACCCTTTAATGCAGTTCCTCATGTTGTGGTGACCCTTTAATACAGCTAGTTCCTCATGTTGTGGTGACCCTTTAATGCAGTTCCTCATGTTGTGGTGATCCTTTAATGCAGTTCCCCTTGTTGTGGTGACCCTTTAATAAAGTTCCTCGTGTTGTAGTGACCCTTTAATACTGTTCCTCATGTTGTGGCGACCCTTTAATGCAGTTCCTCATGTTGTGGTGACCCTTTAATACAGTTCCTCGTGTTGTAGTGACCCTTTAATACAGTTCCTCATGTTGTAGCGACCCTTTAATGCGGCTCCTCATGGTAGTTACCTTTTAATACAGTTCCTCATGTCGTAGTGACCCTTTAATGCAGTTCCTCATGTTGTGATGACCCTTTAATGCAGTTCCTCATGTTGTGGTGACCCTTTGTTACAGTGCTTCATGTTGTAATGTCCCTTTGTTACAGTGCCTCATGCTGTGATGACCGTTTAATACAGTTCCTCATGTTGTGGTGACCGTTTAATGAGGTTCCTCATGTTGTGGTGACCCTTTAATGCAGTTCCTCATGTTGTGGTGACCCTTTAATACAGTTCCTCATGTTGTGATGACAGTTAATAATGCAGTTCCTGTTATTTTAATGTCCCTTTAATACAGTTCCTCATGTTGTGATGACCCTTTAATACAGTTCCTCATGTTGTGGTGACCCTTTAATACAGTTCCTAGTGTTGTGGTGACCCTTTAATGCTGTTCCTCATGTTGTGAAGTCCCTTTAATACAGTTCCTCATGTTGTGAGGACCTTTTTAATACAGTTCCTCATGTTGCGATGTCCCTTTAATACAGTTCCTTATGTTGTGATGTCCCTTTAATACAGTTCCTCGTGTTGTGGTGACCCTTTAATACAGTTCCTGATGTTGGGGTGGCCCTTTAATGCGGTTCCTCATGTTGTGATGACCACATAATACAGTTCCTCATGTTGTAGTGGATGTTGTTTGGATGTTAACTGATCTCAAGATTCGTGTTTAGTTAGGATGTTAACTGATCTCATGATTCATGTTTAGTTTGTATGTTAACTTATCTCAAGATTCATGTTTAGTTTGGATGTTAACTTATTTCAAGATTCGTGTTTAGTTAGGATGTTTACTGATCTCAAGATTTGTGTTTAGTTTAGATGTTAACTGATCTCAAGATTCGTGTTTAGTTAGGATGTTAATTTATCTCAAGATTCATGTTTAGTTTGGATGTTAACTGATCTCAAGATTCATGTTTAGTTTGGATGTTAACTGATCTCAAGATTCATGTTTAGTTTTGATGTTAACTGATCTCAAGATTCGTGTTTAGTTTGGATGTTAACTTATCTTAAGATTCGTGTTTAATTTGGATGTTAACTTATCTCAAGATTCGTGTTTAGCCTGGATGTTGACTTATCTCAAGATTTGTGTTTAATGTAAACTGTCAATGCACCTTCTGCTGTCCGAGTGCTTTACTGCCATAAAGAGTCGCAGAGAGGTGTTATATGTAGTGGTCCTGTCCTTTGCTGGTTGCGTAGCTTGTGTTAATGTTGTATCGCTTTTCCTTAGTCTCTTTTACTTCTTTCACCCACATTTTTCCTGGTCGGCCTTTTGTCTTATAGTCTGCTGTTCTCATATAGTGCGCTCTAGCTGTTGTCTGGTTTTGTTCCATTATGACCATAACATTTGATTCTTAAATGTTCTATGAAATCATCGGTATGTTCTTAGTTCTTCTTTGGAAGCTCTTGTCTGTTATTAAATTTTCTCTTCCCATTTCTAATATATCTCAACTCACATGTTTTAATGTTATATTTCGGTTTTTCTATAAGTTTTTTCTGCCCACATCAATGCACGGCTGTCGTGAATAGGACCCTTTACTTTACATTACTTTATTTAAAACCGATAACTCGATCTGACACTGGCAAACAGATTGTAAGGGTTACCCAGTACAACACATACAGGGATCATGCAGACTGCAAGTGTCACAAGACTGATAGATGACCTCACAGCTTGATCAAGCGGTGACAGTACCAAGTTGCGATGTGAGACCTGAAATACATTAGAAGCTATCTAGTACAGAATGGAAAGTACTTGCCATAGTCAAAAACAAGAGCGGTGGGCGTTGATTTAACCAATTTCTGGATTTCAGTGGACGAACAATCTTAGATGTGTTAATGATAGAATTTTACTAGCAGAAAATTCACAGGGATTACAAGACCTAGCGAAGCAAGTAAAGGAGTGGATTGTCGATGACATAATAAATTTTAAAAAACAAAACTGCGATGCTCAGTTGGCGAAAACAAAGGGGTGGGGTGAGGGCGGTGAATGGGTGATGTCGTGTAGAAAAAAGGACTGAATAAAATTTGGAACTCAAAATTATATTCTTCTACATTCAAGTTACGTATTTTTAATTGTAATGTTTTGTAACATACGCTAGTGAAAGATGGAGAAATACTAAAGACATGTAAGGAAACTTGAATGTGTTTAAGTGAATTTGAGATGGGCAAAGAAAGTACAAGCAACTGTTAAAAAATGAAAAAAAAAAATAAAAAAATAAAAACGGCAACATTCGGACAGCGTTTCTCTGAAAAATGAGTTCAGCTGAGTTGATTCCAGCCATTTCTGTAAGCACTCCGTCCCCTTGTTCAGTAGTCAATGCAGAGTTGTAACACCAACGGTGCCAGTAGCAGTCTGATTATATGTCCGTCTTGACTTTCCACTAAGTGTAGAGTATAGGACATATTCCCTCGTTACTCCCCGCTGCATTACTCTCACTAGACTGTCATGATCAAATTTCTGTCCAAAAATAAGGCAACCACGTCTACCTTATCATGCATCAGTATTCCACCAAGTTTTACAGAACCAGCCAGTCAGTTCTCCTGTTGATTACCAATCACATCGAAAGAAAAAAAAAAAGAACTGGGTTATATAAAATTCAAAATATACACTAGGATTTTTCTTCAGGAGATTTTTTTTTTTCCAGTTTCAAAAATCTACATTTATTCATGAAGGAAATTCTTAAACTTTTTTTCCTCCGAGTACAGTCACGTCATTGTCTTCTGGAACGAAGTCATAATTCTTCAAATCCCGAAATATTGTCCATGTAGTCTGATCGTAGTGCATTAGTAGCATAGCTGTCAATACTTGTATCAAGTGGTTTCTTCACCCAGTCTGGCTGATGATTTTAACTAAGGCTTATTTGGGGGGGGGGGGGGGGGGAAAGAGGGTGGTAGAGCTGACATACTAAGAACTGCACAGCAGGATCATGCACAGCAGGAGTCAGTCTACCAATCGTCAGTAGGTGGGCCCCTCTTTCAACAATTGTTGTCCTTCTAGACAATCTTTAGAGGCTTGGGTCATGACTCCCACACCTCGGACTTATGCTACGCTTATCGGAGCTAATATTAAAAAGCTTCATAATATAGAGCTAGAACAGACAGAAAAATAAGATAAAAAAGGAAAATAGGATGAATCAATAACTTGAAAAAAAAAAAAAACACATGCACAAATATATAAATATATATATAAAATAGGGCTGAGGCTTATTTTTTTTTTGGGGGGGGGGGGGGGAGACAGGAAATAGAGGGGGGCGGGGGTGGAGGGCTAGGAATTATTTTGGCCGAAACACCAGAATCACCGAAGAGGCACTGAAATGTGAAACAAAAGGACTGATCAAAAGAGGGTGTCCGAGAAAAATCGTAACACGAAAGTCAAGAGAGAGGCCTGCAGTGCTGGACTGGGTTTTATCTATGATGTCGAAATAATTGCATAAGAAGGTGTAGATTAAAGGGCGAGACAGCAAGCCATAGGTAACTAATAGCGGCACGACCGGATGATTATTATTTTTAGCGATGGAAAGAAGGAGCGACAGTGAACATCACAGTAAACAGAGAAGGACAAGTAAGAAATACAAAGGTAGGAGAAGAAAAAAAAAGAAGCAGTAGAAGAAGGAGAAGAAGAAGAAGAAGAAGAAGAAGAAGAAGAAGAAGAAGAAGAAGAAGAAGAAGAAGAAGAAGAAGAAGAAAAAAGAAGAAGAAGAAGAAGAAGAAGAAGAAGAGGAAGTTATAATAATAACAATGTCAGATATTTGTAGTTTTTCGCAGTGCTGGATTTAGGAATAAGCTCAATAAGCTTCAGCTTAGCTCATTACAATATGCAGGAATCCCAACAAGATCTTTCTTTTCGTCCTCCACCAATGTAGCCTTCTTTTAGCATATTTACAATGATTGTTTTTAACGGACCCTATTTGAAGATTATATAATATAATGTATGTGATGTCAAAAACGAGGAGCGGGTGGTTGAACGGTTAGAACTCTAGGCTCTCAAGCGGAAAAGCCGGTGTCGAATCCTCGGTAAGGCTGGGGATGTTTTCTTTCTGAGGCAAATAAAATACTAACCTGCACAGTCATGGCGACAGCACTAGCCACGCAGGCCGTAAATCGTCAGGCTCAAAGACCCCTTGTCTACACCGCAAAAGTGGTTATAATAAAGGCAGTATTTAGCAGATTTCGCAAACACATTTTTAATTATTTCTTCTACTAAACACACAAACACACACACGCGCTCGCGGGCACGCAATATATCTATATAACGGTTATTGTATATTAAAGGCGTGCATATTTCAACTTTTCTTTAGATTCGTGTAAGTTAAAACGATAAGGGCTTCAGGAGTTTAAATGTATATATATATCTTAAAACCTCACTGAGCTTACATCTGGTCCTGGTTCCACACAATTATCACGGTGGATACCACATGTTGTCCCGTCTGTACACAATTATGACTTGGAATTCTTCGTATGAACATATTTCCGGAGAGGCATCCGGAAGGCACTACTGCGGAGAAAGGAACTAGTTATCATTATCATATCGTCAGAATGAACCTGGCTCTCCAGCGCACATACAAGAAAATGTAGACATCCTGAGATTAGAGTTAGGAAGCAGACACAGCTCATACCACGTCCCAATGTCAGGTCTACTGAAATGCTGGGCATACGAATCACAGAAAATTGAAAAATTTTGGTCATTTGAAACGTCACTTAGGTTTAGAGAGAACAATAATGGAGGGGTATATGCCTGGGAAGAGAGAAAGATGAAGGCAGAAGATAAAATGGGTGTAGGATGTGGCCGATGATTTACAAATGGGTGTATCGGACGCGGAACATCTTGATTGTGATCGGAAAGTTTTCTGAAATGTTGTTATGGGAGCAAGGTTTCTGCCAAGGACATGCTACTGACTGAAACATCATATTGAGCTGAGAAGATGGATGGGGAAAAGAAAGAAAAGCGGGGGGGGGGGGTGGTAGCTAGAAATCGATACAACAGGCAGACAAGGAGAGAAATGCTGACAAGCTGACGTTGGGCAGTGAAGAATGGTGAGAAATTGATAAAACAACCGAAAGAGGGATGGGCGTGGGAGAATTGAATATATCAACCCGGGCTGTTGGTATTTATTTCGCTTGATAGTTCCGCTACAATGTGTATTATTATTTTACTCCCTCTCCTGCATCTCATCTGATTCCAATCCTTCTCCTTCGTCGTCTCTTTCTCTCCCCTGCTGCTGCTGCTTCTTTTTCTTCTTCTTCCTTTTCTTTTTCTTCTTCTTCTTCTTCTTCTTCTTCTTCTTCTTCTTCTTCTTCTTCTTCTTCTTCTTCTTCTTCTTCTTCTTCTTCTTCTTCTTCTTCTTCTTCTTCTTCTTCTTCTTCTTCTTCTTCTTCTTCTTCTTCTTCTTCTTCTTCTTCTTCATCTTCTTCTTCTTCATCTTCTTCTTCTTCATCTTCTTCTTCTTCTTCTTCTTCTTCTTCTTCTTCTTCTTCTTCTTCTTCTTCTTCTTCTTCTTCTTCTTCTTCATCATCTTCATCTTCTTCTTTTTTCTTTTCTTCTTCTTTTTCTTCTTCTTTGTGCAGAAACCTAAGTTTTACTTGTACATCCGTTTAACTGACATATTTGTTTGCAGATGCTTGTTTCTTGCCGCTTTGACAGATGCACTCTGATGTCGGAGCAAGCCGCCGATTAGTAAACTCCTACATGATTCTTGTTCGGGACGCAGTGGGTCTATTCTTGCTTTTCCTACAATGGGGCCCCAGAACCCACACGGGAAAGATTAGGTTTGATTTGCCCTTTAATATTTCATTTGGTTTGTTTTTAAAGTAAAGGAACTTTTTCCTGCCAGTGGCAAATTGGGCAATTGATTCTGGACATTTTCTGGATTCTGGATATTTTTATTGACCAATCAACACTCAAAGAGAGATATGGTCAACATCGCCCCTGCCGCCAAACTACCGAGGTACGTTAGTATACGTACTTAATCCGTTCCTGATCCGTGAACGTATGCCAAACAGTAGGTATTGCAAATGAAATTTCCTTTAGGAGATAAAAGAAAAATGATAAATTCGTTCCCATAAATTACCAAAGGACCTTTTTCTACGCCTTCAAATGTATTAGGGCTACACCTATGTTTTTTAGACTAATCAGCACTCAGTGGGTTAATGTGGTCAACATCACGCCGGCGGCCTTGACTTTCCAGGACTGTACCTGGTACCTATTTAAGCCTAGGTCGACGTGTGAGTCAAGGTCATGTCTCAAAAAACGTCCCGAACCCAAAACCTTCCGATCCGAAAGCGAGCGTCTAGCTCAGCAGTTCTAAACCTGTGGGTCGAGACCCTTTTTTTTTTTTTTAGGTCGAACGACCCCTACACAACAATCGCCTAAGACCATCGGAAAACACATATTCATTGAAGTTATGAAGTAGCAACGAAAATAACTATGTTTGTGGGTCGTCGCCACAACATGAGGAACTGTATTAAAAGGAAGGTTGAGAGCAACTGGTCTAGCCGTCAAACCATGTCCGTAGCCAATCAGTTACCATGACAACGAAAACATTAAACATATTTTTGTCACATTACACATAGACGGCCAAAATACAGAAATACAAAAGCAATAAGATGAAGTAATTAAAAATAGAATCTGACTTTATCTTCATGAGAAAAGTGCAACGAGGACATTGGTTAGAAGGGAGGAACAGGAGACGTTATTATTTGAAAGGGAGCCCATTCTCACACCCCCCCCCCCCCCCGCCCCCCCCCCTCCCGCCTCCCCACCCAAAAAAAAATTATTTAAGGAATCTTAAATTCTTGTCCCCCCCCCCCCCCCCCCCCCCCCCAAAAAAAAAAAAATTATATAAGGAATCTGAAATTCTTGTGTCTTCCTACCCCCTCCCCTCCCCTGCCCGTCCCTATCTTTCCATGGTGCTTAGCTGTGATTGAGACTCATCAGTTTTGATTTTTACTAAAATTCTAACCGTTCAACCACAACTACTACCGCCTCTAGCCAGATTTGACATTGCTTTTGTTTTGATTTGGTATGGCTTCAAACCGGATGGTTTCGATTTATTTTTAAAAAAGGATTGTAATCCATTTACATGGTTACTTAAAAAAGATCTTCAATCCAATATCAAGGATGGATTTAGAGGCATCTCAGCTAGGCTCATGAACCCAAAAACGTTTGAGAAGTTCATCTCTTGTTTTTGTTCCCTGTTTGTACCACTGTTGTTTCTCTTGTTTGTTTTCAAATGTTACTTCAACAACTAACTAATCATCTTCAGTTTCCTTTAAACGTTTTTATTTGATTATTTATATTTCCACGAAATAGGTCGCATGATACATAGAGAACATTTTTAATTACTGTAGTTTTGGAAAACTTTGCCGTTCTTTTTTTTTTTTTAATCGCCGTCTGCGGAGTTCATGCAATGTATACTGCTATATTGTATTTTTGTTGGTGTTGTGTGTTTTGTTTTGTTGGGTACTGATGTTTACATTATATTTTTAGTCACAATTGATTCTACTGGTTACATTGTTAGCACATTGGGACGATGCACTTGGGTCTCAAGAACTGACTTCATTATTAGTTTTTAAAAAACACACACACATTCGAATGGCTGTCATCATTAAGAAGCACATGCTCTACTCTTTCTTCAATAGTTTACACCTTTATGGTTAAGATCAGTCACTAAAACGACGGGGAAAAAATCAGTGATTTTCTAAACTAAAGGATACAATGCTCTTGAAATATGACGTAATACACAAAGGGAATTACGGTGCGCAAATAATTGATTTTAAAGTCTACAGTCATTAAACATACACTCTACATCCTAGGACACATCGAATTAAAGGAGTGCTTGACATAGAAAGTAATAGATGTAAAAGACTTGTTTCATGTCATCGGCGTGGTCGACGATATGGGACAGTACCCATATCTGTAAAAACCAGTCAACACTCGATTAATGATATAGTCAAGATCATGCGGGGAGCCTTTACTATCCATGACAAATCCTGATATTTATTTTAGGCTGAGCCGACCTGGTAATTTTCTAGCTCAGTTGTAAAAGTTCTTCTGATGCGGATTGGAAGCCTGATATTTAGGGCTAGTTGGCAAAGATTTAGCCACTGTCCCACCATGTATAGAAAAAGTTATGTATATAACCTAAGAATTCCCCCCCCCCCCCCCCCCCCCACATCCAGCTTTTATCTTCAAGCATGAACATACTTATTTTTCCATCAGATGAACCCAACTTCAGCCCCTGTTCTAAAACCACTCTTGCACTATTGTTCCAGATAATCCACACGCATAACCGCAGGTTGACATAACGCGGCTCATCAAACAGCCATTTAATTATGACACAATGGTCACGTCTCCATGATCAATCACAGATATGCTGGACACAGCTTTCCGTCTGTTTGTCTTGTACTGAAACGCACCAAACTTCAGTAATAAATCAAATATCATGAGCACGAATAATGGCATCAAAATGCTAGAGACTACAAGAGAGAAGGATAGTCAAAGAAAAAATTTATTTCTTGTTATAGATTGGGGTTAGGCCTACTTTCGTCGCCATCTCATCATAATCTTCATCATCATCATCATAATCATCATTATCATCATCATCATCTTCTTCTTCTTCTTTTTCTTCTTCTTCTTTTTCTTCTTTTTCTTCTTCTTCTAAAAGTTCATCTTTCTTTTACCGGCTGTAAACTTTAGGAGGGTGGGGGGGGGGGGGGGGGGGGGGTGGGAGTCCTGGTTTGGAATTTCTACTGGTTCTAGAACTTGAGTTTTGCTTGCACATCCGTTTTACTGCTCTGGCCTAATATTCTTCCTCGCTTCTTAAGCAAGTGCACTGTTTCTTTGATAAAAACGCCAATTTCATCTTGATGGCTAGATTCCAGGTAAGAACCTGTGCCTAGGATGACAACAGAGAGGTATGGATGGGTCTCTGTCAGTATGACCCGTGGCCTGGCGCCACAAAAAGTAGTTCATCACCTCTGCATCCCGGTCTATCTTTTAATGACTCATTTTACCTAACCAGGTAACATTTGTACTGTTAAATCTGTTTATCCAATTTTCTTGCTTATGCATCTGTACTGTCTCATCAAGATGTTCTGTTATCATCATCATTATCCTACGAATTACTGACGTAGATACTAACAAATATTGGAAAGAACAAATGACAAAACAGTCTTGGAAGACTCAGATGGCTAGGACACGCTTCAGGATAAGTGATGGAAGAGTCCCTAAGATGCATTACATAAAGTTAGAAAATGTCGATGTCGACATCTGCTGCCATTTAAAATGAGTGCACGCAGGACTTGAATGATACAGATACTAAGGTGGATTAGCGTGAATAGGATACTGTGAACCATGTAGCAGGGACTGAAATGGGGTTGGTTCAGGGTGAGAATGATCATAACGGAGAAAATGACTGCGGAAGATGTTGCTAACTAAGTGTGTGAAAAAAAAATCAAATTAAATAAATGCGATGGTAATTTCTTCTCCTCTTCTGCTTCTAAAACTAATGGAGCATAGGCTCTCAACCAACCCCAGCCAAGTCTTTCTTTCCTTCGCTTTCTCATATCCTTCATATCTTTTTGAATTCACTCTCTGTCTCCCCGTTCCGGTTTTTTTTTTCTCTTCCTTTACATTTATGTCTCTGTGGGTTCCAGTACAAATACATTCTAGTTATATTGTTCTCAGGTTTTCTCAATGTGTGTCCTGTCCAAAGCCAGGTTGTTTTCTTGACATCTCGGTACACCGGAATTTGTTTAGTTCTCTCCTCAAGTTCTACTTTAGTGATTCTATCATACTATTTAATTCTCTTTTCTGCACAGACACCAGGTATTGAATGTTTGTAGTTTAATCGTAATTGCCTTAGTTGTTCTCCAAGTTTGCGCCCTAGACAACGGTACTGATTCGACATTAGAAATACATATTTTTAGTTTAGTATTTGTTTTAATTTCTTTTAACCTCCACAAATTCCCTTGTACTATAAAAGCTTCGTTTGCCTATTATATTCATATTTTAATATCTCTTTCAGTTGCCCCATATTTATCTACATTATTACCCAATTATGTGAACGGCCCATGTCTTAGAGTGCGATACCATTAAGCGAAACCACATTACCATTTACCTAATGGTAACAATGGTCCTAAAATCCCATGTTCTAATGGAAGACTTTTCTCAATGCAGGCAAATCTTCCTAGTCACTTAAACTCACTACCGCCTCACCCCCCCCCCCTTTCCCCACCTCCCACATCAGGCAAATAGTTAGCAGCTTAGCACCTTTCCGTCTTTCCAGATGATGAAGTTTTAGTGTGTTAGGGGTAGCACAGCCGATGATCGAGGAGAATGAGATATACATAGGTCATTATTTCCTGACCAAAAATATGTGAATTACTTCATACACCGATGAAACTGTCTGTCAGATGATTATAACCTAATCACATATAATGATACATGGTGCTTGCAAGACATTTGTATACAGGTAGGCACTCTTTTCTTCCCCAAACTTACATTACTCAGTTTAAGTTGTTTTGTGGCAAGGTGAATGGATGGTGGAAAACATTTAATGAATACATTGGGTAGACGAACAAAACTTAAAATCATATTTGACAATAGAAGCTATGGTCTAGGAAACACAATTTTTATAAAACTAATGATTACTTGAGGGAAAAAAAGAAACTGGTGAACATTCATACACATTTGTGTCCTGTGTATGAAAGTTGTGCAATCGTAAGGAGCAGCGTCAATCGCTGGATTCAGAGAGTGAAAGGTTCCGAATTTCAAAAGACTGACTATCTTGATTTGCTGCGCTATGGAAGCTCCGTAACGGCTGGTGAAAGGCACTGATGACGTCATTCGGGAGGATAGGTGTATAACAGTTAACAATGAGCCTTGCAGCTTTCAGACAACAATGGAACTGTACTCCATCACAGTACAGTTAAATAAATAAAAATTATGGGGTTTTAACAGTTTGCGGAAAAAAAAACAGATCTCAAGAAGTGTCATGAAAATCACAAATTTCAAAAAGAAAACAATGTGTAGCAGTATCCTGACGCCGATAAAGACTCTTATATGTGTTGAAACCCTGGCTTATCTTTATGAAAATGACAGTGAAGTGGCATCATCTTCTATCGATACCAATAAATTCAAGCCATCACCATTGGCAGAAAAGGTAAGAAAACTCGTGTCATTTAGGGCAATTATTTATGTGATTCTTGTGGTTGTGATACAAAGAGGTAAAACAGTAAACGTTGAAGCTTACATGTGGATTCTTAACACAACCTAATATTTGGTTACCCAGCGTTTGGCCTAAAAAAAATTGCAGCTGAACGTTTTCTAGAATACGAAATAGCACGATCTCACATAAGTCTAAAAACCTCTGAAGTAATTAACAAATTAAGTCGGGACCTTACTCAGTCATGCAACATTATAGCCCCGATTTTTCTCACTCCGATTCCCATCTCACTGGTTCACTTAAAAGAAGTACTTCTTGGGACAAGGTTTGACAACGATGAGAAAATTATTCATCTTGTAAAGAAATGGCAGCAAGAACAGGTCAAAATCTAGTACAGGATAGATGTGCATACCCCCCCCCCTTTTTCCTTTCGTTGGCGTAACGTCAGAGAAGCTAAATGAGATTATATGAAGATACGGTGTGTAAAGGACATAAGTTACATTGTGAGTGAGTGAATGAATGAATAAATGAATCAAGAATGGACATCGTTGCACTCAGGAAATCAACATACGTGCTCTATCCCCTTTCTCGGCAGCCAGGAAGAATCGACACACTAATAGTATGGGATGCAAGCTGGTTAAAAGTCAGCTTATGTTTTCCACACAGTGTTGAATACCTCCCACAACCTCTATTCACCTAGTTCAATTAGTCTTTCGATGTATGGATTCCATGTCTGTTATACTGCACTGTCTAATTAATCTCAGACATCCTTCAGCACGTCATATTTATCATGAAGTAGGAGCTCACTACCCGAACGAGCGGCAGCAGCCAATCTATCGGCCTGTCCTTTATCACGCACACCTGAATATCTAAGACAGAAAATTCATTATACGCTCCTGATCTGAGTCCTATCAAGTGATGCACGCCATTCTACGCGTAATTTCAGTTTTCCGCAGCATGTTCAGTGAGTCCATTACGATTACATGTTGAGCTGTGTTGCTTTCAAGCAATCAGAAAGCTGCTGTTACTGTCTCCGCCTCCATTCCCATACCAGATATTGTAACTTACTATGAGAAGCTTTCTATTTTCAAACAGTCTCTGGTCATCTCTGCAACAATACCCAACCCAACCCACTGTTCTTACCTTCTGTGTGTACGTGTCTACATGTGTCGGTGTCTGTGTGTTCTATGTGTCTGTGTGTATGTTTGTGTGTGTGTGTGTGTGTATATCCTTTTGCTTGTATGTCTGTATGTGCCTGTGTGTGTATGTGTGTCTGCATGCGTGTGTGACTGCGTGAGTGTCTGTGTCTCTGTGTGTCTCTGTGTGTGTCCCCCTGTGTCTGTGTATATGTCTGTATGTGTTTGTGTGTGTCTCTGTGTGTGTCTGCATGTGTGTCTGCGTGTATGTGTGTCCGCATGTGTGTCTGCGTGTATCTGTGTGTATCTCTGTGTGTGCCTGTTTGGTATATATGTGTGTGTATGTGTTTGCGTGAGTATCAGTGCGTGTTTGTGTGTCTGCCATTGTGTGTGTGTGAGTGTTTTTGCGTCCGCGTGTGTGTATCTGCGTGCATGTCTATGTGTGTGCGTCTGAATGTGTGCCCGTGGGTTGTGTGTGTGTCTATCTATGTGTGTTTGTGATGTGTCTGCGCTGCGTCTGTGTGTGTTTGTGTCTACGTGTGAATGAATATGCGTGTCTGGGGGTTTGTGTGTCTGTTTGCGTGTGTGTCTGTGTCCGTGTGTGTGTATGTCTGTGTGTGATTGTGTCTCTGCGTGTGTGTGTGTTTGTTTATGTGTGTGTATGCGTGTGTTTCTGTGGGGATGTCTGGAGTATATGTGTGTATGTGTGTATGTATGTATTTATGTAGGTATATATGTAGGTGTGTGTGTATGTATGTGGGTGTATGCATATTTAATTGAGTGTGTAGGGGCGTGTATGAGGGTGTGTGTGTGTGTGTGTGTGTGTGTTGCGTGCGCTAGAGTGTGCATGCATTTTACCACGCATGCTTTTTTGTCTTGATTTTTTAATATGCTTTTTAATATCAGAATGTAACATGCTTTAATAATAAAATACAACTGCTGTGTCAAAGACGGGTGTTTAGAAGGACCGAATTTAAGACGGGCCTGCGTGCCCAGTTTTTGCCAATTGAGACTAAAGTTCATTCGCTCGTTTGTTCTCACTTCAGACCCATCTGTGTACACAACGATGTCCCCTAATTTCACGCAATTTGTACAGTCTGCAAAAACAACTGATAGGCATTTCTTTCTGAAAGCTCCTAGTAAACACAAATACGATTACCTTTAAAAGTACATTATAAAAATGAGTTTCTATCTATGCTGAAATAAGTTTTAAACAGAAAACAGACTACACTGTACATTAAATAAAAGAACTTAATTTTATCGACCGAAAATTTCACAAGAAGACAAAGAATATAATTTTTCAGAAATATTCGTAGGCGGTATACGAAACATAATGGCCACAAATGTACATTTTAAGGGTATTACTATGAACAAGTATGTTTTACAAGAAAACAATTTAATAAACTGACAAAACATGAAATAGAGGCGGTAGCTCTAGCTGCTGTAGCACAAAATGGATGCGTGGAAATGTTCTGGAAAGTAAAGATTCTTTCTGTTTTAATGATTTCATCATTGATGGGATACTGAGTAAGTCACTTTGGCTCAGTTGCAAGCATAAATTCACGCCGGATCCGTCACGGTGTGTTCGAGTTCACATCATGGCTTACATAGAGTACCTGAGAAGTAAATTTGACCAGCGTGATATTCACTGTGACACTCCTCAATTTGCAAGCATACATTTACCGCGGATCCATCACCGTGTGTACGAGTTCACATCATGGCTTACATAGAGTACCTGAGAAGTAAATTTGACCGGCGTGATATTCACTGTGACACTCCTCAATATACAAGCATAAATTTACCGCGGATCCGTCACCGTGTGTACGAGTTCACATCATGGCCTAGAGTACCAGAGAAGTAAAGGCGTCCGCCGTGATATTCACGGTGACACTCCTTAAGTGTCGTTATATGACAAGAGCCTTATGCCCAATGCAAAGTGGGTCCTTTATTCCACCGCACTTTATTTACAAGCCTTATTAACAGTTCCTTTTCTTTCTTTTACTTCCTCTTTTGCTGTCTGTTGTTTCCAGTGAAGTATAGGCCCTCACGCGGCGTCCGTGGCTAAGGCGTTGCGAGTCCGACTCGTAAGCCAGCATACCGCGATCGAAACCCACTGCAGGCTGCGTGGATTTTTATCGTGGTATGGGACGTCGCAGGTCGACCCAGCCTAAAATGGGTACCAGGATGGGCTGTCCTGGGAAAGTAAAGACAGCCGGCGTAATGCTGACCACATTACCCACAGTGCTGATGGTCTGTAAAAATATGGGACGCTCCGCCCATATGCCCGATGCGCCGAAAGGCGTGGAAAGGGATCTTTACTTTTTTTTTTTTTTACCAATAGGCCCTCATTACTCACATCACACCCTCTTCCGTTAGCTGTCTTCTGTAGCTTTATTATTAAATAAAACCTTCTCCATACGGATTCAAACGCGTAATTTGCCAAAGCTAACTGCGGACTTTTAAGCCATTTGACTGCCTTCAGCACGATACTAGCATAAATTGTAATAATGTAGGAACGAGAGGCAAGACACAGGGGAGTTCATGTCTGAAATGTGGAAAAGTGAAAATGGAATTTGAAAAACGAAGGTCATAAAATAGTAATGTACTAGCGACATGAAGTCAAACACTTGACAGTTTTTCTTAGTGAAATTAAAAGATATCCGGCAGAATCAGGGTGTCATAAAAGTTTGTTACGCTTGCAAATTCGTAGTATCGATGACGGTTTCCTTCTTTCATTATGTAATGTGTCTAATATAATGTTTACTTTAACTACGCATTTCACTAATTATGGGATGGATTTCACATAAAAACCTGAAACATGCTATGAAAAAAAGAAAAATAATGATCGTGAACATTATAATGCCGGCATTGTTATAAAGAATCATCATCATCATCATCATCATCATTATCATCATCATCATCATCATCATAAACCACTTCTGTTGTTAAGCGCCGTGGGGAAGAATAATTTGCGATCCAGTGCACGTTGGCTGCCACTGGCTATTGTCATGCCGTGAAGGCGTAGAGTGCCTTTAATGTTGTCGGTCCATTCTTTCCGCGGCCGTCCTCTTGCTCTTGTAGCTGATCTTCTGAAATGTAGTGCTTGTGATGGTAATTGATCTTGCTGCATTCTAACGAGATGGCCAAACCACTTGATCTGCTGTTTCTCGATGAATCTAGTACAAGGTGTCGTTCCCACAATTTGCCTGATAGTTTCATTCACTCGATCTTGTATGGTTAGATTGGCTGCTTTTCTCAGGCACCTCATCTCGCAGGTAGTGATTTTGCGTATATGGGCTTTAGATAGTGTCCATGTTTGGCACTGGTAGCTTAATGTTGGAATGCAAAATGCTATTAATAGCATTAATAGTTTCTTTGCACTCATAGTTATGCTTGGGTGTCTTGGATGTTATAAAGAATACAAGGGGAAATAGACAAATGGCTTCCCCTCTACCGACATACACAATCTGTTTTTGAAGAGCCCAAGAGTGGAAATTTATTGTTTCAAAATTATAAGCGACTGAGGATCAGGTACAGTAATGCACGTCTCATCTTAGTTAATTTATCAGTGCAATAGGACAATCTGAAACGCGTTTTTAGCATCTTCCTGTCAACACAGGCGATGTTTTATACTGTGCTTTATGAAGTCGTGTCGGCTCTGTGGCTAAGTCGATGCGAACGTTTCGTAATGCCGGGATGCCGGGTTCGATCGCAGCTGCGGGCCATGTGCCTTGCGTTGGTTTCGACAGTGGTATCAAGAAAGCCGATCGTCCAGAAAGCAATGGCAAACTACTGGACGTAAATTTGTCTAAAAAAACCACACAACAGCCAGAGGCTGTTGGGGTTGGCTCTACAACGTCCTGTAAAGGATACGCAACTAACCTTATTATGAAGGCGTGCGGTAAAACAGAACGTACGATGGTTTGTGTGACCTACAAGCCCAGCTCGTGTTAACTCTTTGAGTCCCAGAGGGTTTGGCATCACAGTCCCAAGCAGTAGTCAAGACAGACCTAAAATCGGCGCATTATGCGTTTATTGGGCTTCTAGGCAGTAACCTGTGAACGTATGATACGTTCCTTGGGACACAGAGCTAAGAAAAACCTTTCTCAGAAAATGCATGGAATTTCAGGACTATTGTGGCTTGTAAAATTATTGAACATGTTACTTCTCAAACATCCAGCTTCTAGGTTGTCTATAGTCCTTTCCTCTGCAGTCAATAAGCTCATACCGGAAGCATCCTATGGACACATCAGCTTCAGAAAAGGGGGCAAGAATCTAAAAAGGGGCAAATCATATGTGGAGGGGATGATGGCGTTATCACACAGGTCCGGACAATGTTTTCCAGGAAACATGTTTTTTTTTCTTTGCCTTTTGCACGAGACGTACCTATTCGGTTATTTATTCGCCTAGTGTTAAAATCTTCTGTGACTACTGAATAACTTTATAGTACTCCTGAAATCATTGCGATTTTAACTTCCCCGTGATCTCTGGAGAATTGTTTAATGTTTCCTGACCTCGGATAGTGTTCTGAAATTCTCGGCGCTCCGGAGTAAATGTTATTACTGAGGCCAATTGGAAGTCGATATTTTAACACTATCGTTTATATACAATATAGGCCAAATTATTAGCCCAATGGCAGATGCTTTGTTTTCTTTTTAATTTATTTTATCGTTTCTTTCTTCAGTTGTAGATTTTAAAATATTATTTCCTTTCACATAACGAGGTTAGATGACAATTTCTTTTCTTTAAGAATGTATATTGCATAATAACATGAAAGCTTCACATCCTTTACAGGACGTCCCAGACTAACTGCAGCATATGTTGGGTGTGTGTGCGTGTGTAGGTGGATTTACTAGGCAATTTTACCTTCAGTAATTTGCCATTAGCTGCCGTGATGGAGTGGCTAGACGAACTTAAATTGGTATCAGGAAAAGACTTGAGAAGTAGAGGCGGCTAGAGTGATTTTGATCAAATCTTTCATTGAGTGCAGATTTGTCTATAAAATCTAGGTCTAGCACTATAAACATACTGCTCCTAAAAGCGCGGAAAAGAGTCTTAGATATTAGAAACAGCACATAACACAACATGGTATTCTTAGAAGGATCAGGTGGCTGGGGACACACTCAGAGGAAAAAAGTTGGCAGAGTTTACTATACTTTCAAACTCTTTGACTGTCTCATTTAAAAAAAAAAAAAACCACACAATCGGCCTGCTTCCAAATCGCCTGCAGCTGAATTGAATCTGGTAAGCGGAATCATGAGACTTCTATTACAAATAACACTCAGAGAGTTCTAAAAAAAAACTTTTGCATAGTTTCAGAAGCTATATGGGGTGGGGTGGCGGAAAAAAAAGGGGGGGGGGGCGGGGTGTTTAGTCCAAAATGGGTTTCGTGGGAATCGAATGAGAAGTCGAACACAAAAACGATGGACGGAGCTGTTTCCAGCTTCTCTACTTCATCTCAGCATCACAAAAGCACTATAGAGTCAAGATAATCTTTTATTATTCGTTTCTGTCTATTGTATTTTTATCATTATTCTATAACACTTGACTTCTGCAGCTTCCCTATTAATTCGCACGAATCTGCCGATTTCTCTTGACTGACATCCTTAGATTAAGATTGGGTGTGTGTAGCTCTCATGAATTTGACAAGATTTAACTCTTAAAAAAAGCGAATCACTCAAAATACACTGCCAGCACATCTAAGTAAACAGTAGAGGATCCTTTAACACGCTTTCAGGCGCTTTGGGCTTATAGAGCCAGACATATATTTTATAGACCAATCGGGCTCAGTGGGTGACGCGGTCAACATCACGCCGGTTGCCTTTACTTCCAAGAACTTTACCTGATACGCATTTAAGGCTGGGTCGACATGGGAGCCAAGATCGTTTTTGAATAATGGTTAGTTCCGTCAGGACCTGAACCCACGACTTTTAGGCGTGCGTCTAGCTACTACACTATGATGGCTGCACGTACCTTTGTGTAGGCATACAATAGATTGCAAAGACAGACTGGCAGGTACATCAGCTCTAAATGACGTATATAAAGACGAAACAATTTTGCGAAATTTAAAAATGCAATGGCTTTTTTTTTTTCGCAACCACACACAATGTTTGCATCAATGCAACTTTCGAGGGCGACAAACAAAAAGGAAGAAAAATCACATTATGAATGCTAAAGGAGAAATGGAAACCCAGATGTAGTCATGCCAAATGAGAATCTGCAAAGTCCTGTTAATGAAGGAAAAATAAGAGGAGTGAGAATAAGAATTCTCTAGAGGCTAGAAGGAAGAGTGCGTTGAGGTGCAAGAGCTCCATAGATACATAGTGGGAAGAAAAACACTGAAAATGATGGATTTTCAATATAAGAAGTGAAGAGGTGCGCACGATGGGGATAGGATCTGTGACTGGATAGACACCAATTTTTATTTTTATTGTCGGATAGGCTAATAGTTGATATATCTTCTTCTCTGCGTTCACCGGCTGTAAACTCTGGTGGAAAGTTCTGGTTGTTCATCCACTTCTGGATTTTCGTCTGGTTCCAAAACTTCAATTGTGCGTGCACATCTAATTTACATATTTGTTTTATATTTACACATCTTCGACTCTTGTCTGGATTTTTTTCACCAGGGAACGGCGGTGTGTTGGGAAAGTAACAGGCGGGCAGACGTGGTTAGTTCCTTGTGGGAGAGCGTGTACAGTTCGGAGGAGCAGATGGATCACCACAATCTGGTGAGATTGATGCAGGAGTGGGGGTGGCGGGGGGGGGGGGAGGGACGAGAGGTTCTGGCAGATGCTCGAGGCTCAGAGGAAAGGCAAGACGGACGTTTAATCAGAATGCTACTGGCACCATCAGTATCGGAACTCTTTGCTGGCTGCTGAAGATGGGGACAGAGCGCTTATGGGAATGCTGTGATGTCGGTTCTTAAATCAAATCAAATCAAATCAAATGTTCGACTCTTAGGCAAATGCGCTCGGACTATGATGGTTAAAAACCCTCATTAACCTACTTTTACGACAGCCTTGTTAGGGACAGTAAGTCTATTCTTCTTTCCACAAAAAGGCCCTGAAACTTGAAAGTGATAATTTATATATGAATTAAATTATTTCAGAAACGCAAGAAACTGTGACGTTTGTTATATATTTAAAAATAGGTTTCTTGTCTTTATAACATTCTCTCTCTCTCTCTCTCTCTCTCTCTCTCTCTCTCTCTCTCTCTCTCTCTCTCTCTCTCTCATACACACACATACACAAGCACATATAAATATGTGTGTGTTTTTGTATGTGTGTGTATCTAAATACTAAAAATGTAACCACCAATATCGATTATCAGAACTCAACAGTAAAATCTGTATGCCGCAAAAAAGAATTGTAACACCTGTCGAGGCATCTCTCTTCTAATGCATGTTGGTAGAATGTTTGCCAGCGTTATGGAGCAACATCCGCAGTGGAGCCGAATCTGAGCCAGCACAGCTTGGATTCAGAAGGGAAAGAATATGTACCGATGCTATATTTATCCTGAGACAAATCAGCGAAAAGACAAGGGAATACAGAGTGTATAGTGAATTACTTTGGAAAGTCCTTGAAGATCACAAAATAGAACGAACATTGTTAGACTGCACAAGAGCCATCTGCAGAGAAAGTAAAGGTGCCGTCAGAACAAGAGCTGGCCTTACAGACTGGTTTCAAGTAACATCAAGAGTGAGATAAAGATGTGTTTGTCACCTTTGTTTTTTAACATATTCATGGACAATATCAACACAGTGTCATAAGCTGAGGATGACCAGAAAAATGTCAACAAACTCCGACAACCAATCCCTTCTCCACAATCAAGAAAAATCAGCTACGGGACCACAGAAACTTACTACACGACAGCTGCCTCAGACACAGTGTGAAAAAAAAAACATTGAAAAATACCAGAAGTCAAGAGAACCTCAAAAAAATTAACATAAAGATACAAGATTAACGTCTAAAATAATTTCAACACTTTAAAAACGTTAGGAGCATATAAAAACATTAAGGCAGAATAGAACAGAGACTGCAACAATATTTCAACAAACCAAAAATGTCACGTGTCAACTGATCCCAATTTTGAAACACCCAGCTATCCCAGTATAAACAAAAAGACAAATACAATCTGTATAGAAACATTGTGCTATAAGAAGTGTCAGACTTGAACATTGAATAAAGAACATGAAAGAAAACTAACGATTTTCGAAGTTAGATGTTTGAGAAACCCGTGAACTAAACTAGATGAGATTATGTTAAAAAAAAAAAAAAAAAACGAAGAATCAATGAGATCTATTTGAAAAAAATTTAGTTAAATTTAGGGGAAAATAAAGACTAAAATCGTTTGGCCATTTTGAGAGTTTGAATCCAATTATGGCAGAGCGTACAGTATGAAAGTAAAAACACCTAGAAGCAGGAGATGACAAAGAAGAACGTGGATTGAAAGAGTCGCTGATATCACAGCACAACATCATAGCATACTGGACAACTGAGCCTACCCTAGCTCGGAAACCACTCATCCCTTAACCTGTGACGCTTAGCGGCACAAAGCAGAAAATGGACAAAAGAAAAGACACTTCAAGTACTCCAACTACTCTGTAGACACATAATGAAAAGGATAAACAATTATTACTGCAAAGTTTCAATTATATAAGATAACTGCAGATGCAAACGGAAAGATAGAAGGGAACTCAAATTATATATGTATCGCAGAACATTCCAGCAAGTCTAGCTAACAGATAATTATGTAATGACTAAAACTGAGAGTCATCTTGTGCTAAAAATATATTTCCTTATGGTAAGGAGTATACAGGATGCTGCAGCCAACAATGTACTAAAAAGTCACGGAGGACAGAAAACACGTCTACATGAAGTTGTTGGACGATACTAACCGGCATAATTGAAGAGAGGGGTGGCTCTTGGATGGTACAATCAGAATTCACTATCAGAAGTGTTTGTGCAAGTGACAAGATAGTGCATGAAGTGGAAAGGATGACGGGGCCACCTAAGTTAAGCAGCCCTGTATAGAGCAATAACTACTTTGGATCGAGCCTGTCGGAAATGGATAGCTAGGGAAGCTGAAGCATTCGTACAAAAAATGATCAACGGAAATTCACGTCCCAGTGTTATAAACACAGATTGATCTATAAGGATAGGTAAAAAGAGCTGACATAGTTTTATCGCAAAGGATAAAGGGACTTGTTTGTATTTTAAAAAAAAAAGTTCGCATTTAACGTTACAACATCTAGCATAAGAAGCATTAACAGCACTTTCCGATGACTGGAGAGTTCTACAGTCCGACGTGTAATTATAACTAAATTGCAGAGCCGGCTTCAGAAGGAGAACGTGTCCTAAACTCAGTGGGATTTTTTGCCAAGGACATTCAGATGTGCGTGGTACTGAGCATCAGGCTGAGCGATGAGCCTCTGCCGCCCCTATGGGCCATGAGCTACTTTGTAATAGATCTGGCGAGGTGAAGGCTGGGATGAAGTAAACAGTCCAGCAGAACTGAAAGAGCATCTATAAATGGAAAGAACGATTCAGCCGGGACTGAGCAGAAGGTTGGGACCATTTTCTACCCACAAAGGAAAAACATACGAACTTTCAGTCAGTTTACAGCTGGTACCATCAGTACTGGATATATTCTTCTGCCTCAGAGGAACAAACTAACAAACGAACGAATGCACTTTATTTTAAAACAATTTAAGAATTAGCACACGGTCTGACTTACAAGAGAAGGAAACGAAGCACAGTGGGAATTTCCTGATTGCAGCGATGTTAATTCTTGAATGATTTATTCATTAATTACAAAGCTCAAAGACATGAGTAGCTGTTAGCTTTTTGAGCTGACAGCAAGAGTGTATTGTAAATGTAAACAAAGCAACAAAACAAAAAACAAAAACAAAACAAAAACCTAGTCAAGTGAATGTTTTTTCCACTCAAATGACGAATACAGTATATGATAATTAACATGTTTTTAAATAACAGTCGGGGCTCATCACGACCACCGCCTTTACTTTCCATGATATTAACAGGTACTTATTTGAGTCTGTGTTTACCAGGAAACCAAGATCTTTCAACCAAAATTCACACCCCTTTTTATTCTCTGATTACTATAATTCTGATCCTAATTCTCAAAGAGCCTCCCCCCACCCCCTTTCCCCCCATTTTTTGTAAGTTAAAGCCATGCTAGGTTGACTTTGATTTGTTTTAATTTCCTGTAAAATGTGTGTCAGTCTTTGTCAATTTTCCCACATTATTTCCCAATATTTCATGAATTTATTCGGCTTATTTCCATAACTTTGTGTTTGTAATTAGATCCGACTGTCAGGTGTGAGAAGTAATGCCTTAATGAGTGTACATAAGCAAACGCATATGCATATTGTCGTCTATTGTAATTTCTTGCGATATGAAATATTTTGTTTTTCGATATTCCAACCTTAAACGCATGTACGCTGTATCGTACTGAATTCTTCTTCTTCTTCTTCTTCTTCTTCTTCTTCTTCTTCTTCTTCTTCTTCTTCTTCTTCTTCTTCTTCTTCTTCTTCTTCTTCTTCTTCTTCTTCTTCTTCTTCTTTTTCTTCTTCTCTTTTACTTTTCTTCTTCTAAAATGGTATTACTGTTTAAAACTGAAGATGTCAGTCGAACGTATTCCAGGATTTGTAATTAATATTTAATTGATGCTGATGATGTTTGAATTATGCAAGACTTATACCATATCAGGATTAGGTATATTGCTATATTTTTTTTAAACATTTAGTTATATAAGTACAATTAGTGCCTATTCAAGCGTTTGAAATTAAGACTTAAATGTTGTGAAATTTTTTCAAAATCATTATTGTTATTATTATTATTACCCATGAAACATGTACACATGAATAACCGTACACAAGGAGTGGAGTGGAATAGAACTTCAGAATGTCAGCCTGGCCTGCGTGACCAATACTTAACCCTTGAAAAAAAAAAGTTCTTTCTGTCGTTCGTTCATTTTTCTTGTTCTTATTTTTGTTCTTGTTCTTCTTGTGTTTTTTTTTTTTTGTTCTTCTTCTTCTTATTCTTCTTTTTCTTTTTCTTCTTCCACTTCTTTGTTTTTTTTTCTCGCTTGTTCTCTGAAAGTTAGGACATTTTTCGATATCCATTTGAGTCTGGGTTGATCTGGAAAGCAAGGCCATTTAAACAAAAATCAGCATTAACATGTGTTATTTTTCTTGTTGCCACTTCATATACACTTTTCTCTTCTTTTCTTTACTTCACTTAATTTTGATAAAAAGACTTTTCATTAATAAATCATCCGAATCTGCACATTTGCATGCCTTGTCATCGCCAACACAAGCTATCCGCCTTCCACCACACATGTCTACATAGAATTATCAAAATTTTCTGACCAGATAAAATCTCAAACATTAAACTACTTCAAGTCACAAACCAAGAAACTTTAGACATTATGATAACCAAGAGAAGATGGAAATGGCATAGCCATCTTATTAGAATGAATCCTGATATACCTGCCAAAACAGCTCTCACCTGGACACCAGAGGGAAAGAGAAAACAGGGGTGCCCAAAAACAACACGGAGACAAACGATGGAAAGTGACCTGAGTGCGGCATCTTTGACATGGAAAACTGCACTAAAGATTGCACAGGACAGGAAAGCCTGGAAAGTCCTCTCTGAAGCCTCTTGTACCACTAGGCATAATGAGAACTGATGATCATCGCCAACAAAGAACAGCCACAAAATATTTGAAGGTGAATGTCCTATTTGATCAATTAATACCTTATAAAAGAATGTGACCATGTGTGCACATTGAAGCCTCGGAGATGTCGATGTACAGATGAATCCTCAGAACTCCTTGAACAGCTAAGAAGAGCAGTTCAGATGTTTTGAAAGAGGCGAGTGCTCGGAGACAACTTATCACAAACATCAGAAATAGACAGTCATCATTTTTCAGCAAGTTATCAGAAAAGGTAACATGAAACATGTTGTGACCACTGGAAACTTCTGTGGAGAGAGAGAGAGACAGAGAGACAGAGGAAGACAGCGCGAGAAGATTCTTGACAGTCTTTTATCATGACCTGGAAGGATGTCAGCACACGCACTGACACATGCAGCGGATTGTGGAGTCGCATGATCGCCCACGCCAGCCAGCAAGGCACTTGATGATGATGACATATGAACACTACAAGTCTAGCAGCAAGTAACACACATCGTATATTTTATTCAGCCAGCATCAACATTTCTGAATTTCCAGTGGCCGTAATTCATTGTATGTTAAATATGTTCAGCTGCATTCTCCCTTGAAAGAGCAATTGACACATATTGTTGTGGTTTACAGCTGGTGAGCTATATCTACGTAATTCGGCCAAACACAGCAGATTTCAACACATTCCCAAATAGTCACCTTTCACGACACGCTTGTTAGAGGGAATTTTTAGTCTTTTCAAATGGTCCTAAGAAACTCTGTTAGATTAAATAGACATGATATCATTTCAAATAGCATGATTACAAATGCCCCTGGTATTCCATTTGGCACACACACTCTCTCTCTCTCTCCCTCTCTCTCTCTCTCTCTCTCTCTCTCTCTCTCTCTCTCTCTCTCTCTCTCTCTCTCTCTCTCTCTCTCTCTCTCTCTCTCTCTCTCTCTCTCAGCAGAACTGCCGACAGCTTGCCAAGATCATCTTGTAAAAATGCACAAAATCTATAGCTTCCCCGGGAATTTTATCTTCGTAAAAATTGTACTTGTGAAATGTATGACGCCTCAGCGAAACGAACCCGCTCCCTTTAGAATGAGAGACAAATGATTTTACTACTTCGCCACGAAGCCATTTCCCACCCCCACCCCCACCCTCGTTATCCCCCACCCCCCAAAACATGTACAGGATTTAAATAAAAGAGACCAAAAAAAATGGCACTGGCATCGTGTGGAGAATAGATCCCAGTCTGTGATTGTAGTGTGCCTCAGATCACAGTAAATGACGTTCACCAGCTGTAAATTCCGCCGGAAAATTCTTGTAGTACGTGCACTTCTCGACTTAAAGCCTTGATCTAGATCTAGAACTTGAGTTTTGAGTGCACATCCTTTCAACAGATCTGACTTAATTGTATACAGACTGTCGGTTCCTCGCTTATTATGTAGATGCACTCTGACTTGGAAGGAAACCCCCAGGCAGTCGACTCTTACGATATGTTCTATGACGAGCGTCGGCGTCTGTGGCCAAGGCGTTGCGAACGCGCTTTGTAATGTCGGGGTGCCAGGTTCGATTCCAGCTGCCGGCTCTGCGCCTTGCGTTGGTTTCGACAGTGGTATCGAGAAGCCGACCGCCCTGAAAGAAATGGCAAACTACTAGACGTAAATTTGCCTAGAAAAACCACAATAGCCCAAAAATGTTGAGCTTGGTTCTGCAACGTCCTGTTATGGATACAAAACTATGACGAGCAGTGGGTCTATTCTTGATTTCCCAACAATGGTGCCCTGGAACCCACACCGGAATAAATTATAATACATTTTGTTTTTACTTCACGAGGCGTATTAGGTAAATGGTGCTAGCTCCGTGTTTTACGCTAACGATACGAAACAGGTGATGTAGTCAAGACAACGCCAGCCGCCACACTTGCTTTAAAATTGTATGATAATTCTTTTAAGCTGGGTCTGCCTATGAATCCACGTGGATTGCGAAACAAATGTCTATTATAAGTCAATAAATTCAAATATCTGGGACCAATCGTTTTATCAGATGGAAAATGTGTGACACAGATCAAAAGAAGAAAAGGTCAAACGTAAGCTGCATTTCAGAAAATGACAAATATCTTCTGCAATAAACAGCTCTCATTTAATGTCAGAAAGAAAGTGCTAAAATGTTACATAGAACTTGTTCTGTTGCATGTCAGCGAATCTTGGAATGTCAGAACAAAAATTAGGTAGATTTTAGAAGTAAGAGAGATGTGGTTTCTGAGACGAATGTTACGAATACCTTGGACGGCCATAGTAACTAAAAACGATTGTTTGAAATAAGCTAATGAAAGCAGATCTCTATATACAACAATAAAAAAGAGACATACACTGTTCTTTGGCTACGCAATGAGAAGAGAGACATTGGAGAACATCGTGACAACTGGAAATATCAGTGGAAAAAGGGGTAGAGGCAAACCAAGAGAGATGATGCTGGATGGGCTGAGACGATGGCATGGTAGGATATCGTGAAGAGAACTGTTCCAGGCAACCAGGGATCGTGATATGTAGAGATGCATGAGCGACTACACCAGTTAGTAGGGCACATGATGATAATGATGATGATGTCTATTATAGTATTCAGACCCAAGATCATCGAGTCGACAGGCAAGAGTGCTGACTATTGCACCACCAAGGCAAAATATACAAAAGAGTTTCCTATCCGTGATCAAAGAGCTGACAGCAATATGGACCCTCTACCTCACGTAGAAAAGTAAAAATCTCTTTTTACGCCTTAGGCGCATCGGGCATATGGGAAAAGCATCCATATTTCTACAGACCAATCGACACTAGGTGGATAATGTGGTCAGCATTGCGCCGGCTGTCTTTACTTTCCCGGGACATACATCCTGGTACCCATTTCAGGCTGGGTCGACCTGCGACGCCCCATACCATGATAAAAATGCACTCAGCCAACAGTGGGTTTCGATCGCGGAACGTTGGAATTACGAGTTGGACTCGCAACGCCTAAGCCAACCTTGCATAGAAACCGTAAATAACTTGAAAGTCTACTTAGTATTGTCACACGCAAGAACCGCATCTGATGAATATTTATTCACAAATGCAAGAGGACAAACGGTGTTTGGGAGTTCAGTCGACGTTTGAGAGTCCGCAGTACTCGTATTGGCTCAGGCTTGTTCAGTCAGTAAAGAGAATTTCTTATCAAACATATTGAGCCAGTGAGGAAACATTTCTCAGTACTACTTCAATGCTGTAAATTAAAGGACCCTTTTCCACGCCTTTAGGCGTATAGGGCAAATAGGGCTAGACCTATATTTTTAAAGACCAACGGCACAAGATGGATGATGTGGTCAGCATCACGCCGGCCGCTTCTACTTCCCGGGACTACACCCGGTACCCACTCAAGGCTGGGTCGACCTGGGAGCCAAGGTCATTTTAGAAGAAAAGTCCGGCTCCGCCAGGGAACGAAACCACGACCTTTCGATCAGTGGCGCGCGTCTAGCCGCCCTGCCACGGCGACTCCCACTTCAATGCTGTGACTCTTATTTTTACAAGAAAGGACGGTTTTGTAGCATTTAGGACGTCATGTATTAAGTGCCAGACCAATATTGCTTTGACGAATAAATCTCTTTAAGAAGGTTACTGTACCTAATTCTATCCAATATAATTCTAAGCGGTGTTGGAGTAGGCTAATGCACACGTTTCTATCCTCTTCACAGACACAGACACACATACACACACACACACACACACACACACACACACACACACACACACACACACACACACACACACTTGTTCGAGAAATGAACAGTGAAAAAAAAATATCTCAAGTATAGTACTCAAGAAGTGTGCCCATGCACTCCAAAACTTGGAACGATAATGAGCTGAATATAGCTTCTAGCTAGTATACTTGCCATCATTTATCAACCAGATGATTTACAGATTTACACTTCTTTCCAATCTTCATTTACATAAATTTAACCATCATTTTGCAGATAACGACGAATGATTTATGTTATCATTGTTAAAAGTTAGTGTTTTTGGAACCAGACACATATAGATGACAAATGAAACTAAGTGCACATAGGATTACCTATTTTAAAAAATTGAATCATACATACCTTGTCAATGTAATCTCGCTGTAGTCCTTGAAACTCTTGGCAGATTTCACGTACTGATCTTTTACCCCATCCAGGTGCTTTTTTGCTTTTGCCGAAAGCCCGTTTTTCTTCCCAGTTGGAAGCCCTGTTCTCTGAAAGAAGACTTCCGTCTCCACTCTGAATCCTAAAGCTTCTCTTGCCCCACCCAGGTGCGCGTTTACCCCAGCCAGGTGCACGTTTGTCAAAATCTTCATTTTCATAATCTACATCAAACTCATAATTCCTCTTGCCCCATCCAGGGGCCCTCTTACCCCAGCCGGGGGCACGTTTGTCGACATCCTCATTATCAGCATCTACTTCAAACGTATAACTCCTTTTACCCCATCCAGGTGCCCTTTTACCCCACCCAGGCGCACGTTTATCAGAATGGCCACTGTCATCCTCTAGTTCAAAAGCATTGCCTCTCTTTCCCCATCCAGGCGCCCTTTTACCCCAGCCTGGGGCACGCTTCTGAATATCGTCACTGCTATCATCTATTTCATCGTCGTAGTTTCTTTTGCCCCATCCAGGGGCACGCTTACCCCATCCGGGAGCCCGTTTGTCTGTATTTAAATCTCCATAACCGAACTCTAGCTTCCTGCTTCTCTTTCCCCAGCCTGGAGCTCTCCTTTCTGCTGACATACTTCCATCTGCCGTAACAGAATTTCTCGACAATGCACCTATTGTATTTATGAATTTTTTCACGGCATCCGCGTTTTTCTGTAGCAAACTTTGACTCCCTGTATTAATGCCCCAGTTCCTAAATTGGTCACTTTCGGCATCATGGTCGCCCAAATCTAACTGGTAACTTCTTTTACCCCATCCAGGAGCACGTTTAGTAAAATCAAGTCCAGTTTCATCTGTATCAAAATCATCATTGTTGAACTCGGTGTTGTCAACAGTCTTGCCAAATGGAAGAAAACCTTTGCTACCTAAGGAAGGTAAGTTATTCAAACATGCGCCTCCATAGCAAGATCTTTTACCCCATCCAGGTGCTCGCTTACCCCAACCTGGGGCTCTCTTACCCCATCCTGGAGCTCTCTTATCACTAAGAAAGTCAGTTTCTTCAGCGAAAGGTGACACGGTGTTTAATGCTGCTAAAGTATTAATATCTCTAAGAGCACTTTCGGACCCATCGAGGAAATCGTCGCGATGAAGGGCGTTTCTTTTGCCCCAGCCTGGTGCTCTTTTTAGTCGGCTAGCTGCAACAATGTCAGTGGAAGACGACTTGATAACTGAAGGAGCAGCTTGATGTCCAACGTGCGAAGATGAAGCAGTTACAAGAAGCAGTGCCATTAACAAAAGTTGAGAAATAAAAACTGTTAATGATAAGGAGCGTCTAGCACACATACTGTTGCTGGTTGTCTGTGATGTGCAATACGTTAAAGCGTTTGTTGAGCTAAAACTTTGCCGGTGGTTCAATACCCAGTTCTCAACACTTAAAAAACAACTACAAAATAAAAATTCAAATTATTTCAATTCTATCTTTGTTGCTCGGTGTCACCGAGACGTCCGTTTCTTTTATAGCAGTGCGGCCTTTTCTTCTTTTTGTCTGTGAACTCTCATTCTCTTTCTAGGACTTTGAGACGAGCTGATGTTCTGTTTTAAGTAGCGATGCGTTGGCAGACAAAGTTTGGCGGGCGTTGAGTCAGTGACGCGACAACAGGGGCGGTAATAAGTGAGCGGACTTCCACTGTGCCCAAGCAATAAACGAGCTAAACATTGGCCCTATTCGTGTGTGTATTTTAAACTCGTTCGACAAGCAGCCTCTTTCACTATATAAATAGTAGTGTTTCAGTATCAAGCAATCCCCCTTGAGTTAGTTTGTATTACATTTCAGTAAAGTAAAGGACTGGTTTCCAAGGCATATTGGGTAAATAGGACTAGACCTATTTGTATAGACCAAACGGCACGGTGGGTGATGTGGTCAGCATCACGCCAGTTGCCTTTACTTCCCAGGACTACAACGGGTACACACTCAAGGCTGGGTCAACCTGGGAGCCAAACAAATTATTTTTTTTTAAAGTCTGGCTCCGTCATGGGCAGATTCCACAACCTTCCGATCCGCAGGCGAGCTCTCTCGACTTTAACCGATTCCACAACCTTCCGATCCGCAGGCGAGCTCTCTCGACTTTAACCGATTCCACAACATTCCGATCCGCAGGCGAGCTCTCTCGACTTTAACCGATTCCACAACCTTCCGATCCGCAGGCGAGCTCTCTCCACTTTAACCCATTCCACAACATTCCGATCTGCAGGCGAGCTCTCTCGACTTTAACCGATTCCACAACATTCCGATAAGCAGGCGAGCTCTCTCGGCTTTAAACTAACTTAAAGAAAATTGGAGCTATCAACCGAACAATGACAGAAAACTTCTAAGATCCCCGTGAAGAAAGTAATGTCAAGTAAAAGACTTGATTGCTGGCTTTCAGCTTATTGGCATTTAGTGCTAGATTTGTCATCGGTACTCTGTGAGCAGGTAAAATAGCCAACATCAGCGCCTTTACTTTACAGAACAACCCTTGCTTTTTATGTTATGTTGGATCCACCTAAGAAACAAGGTTATTATCGAGAAAAATATCACTTCCATACGGGAATTTAAACCCCTGATGTTAGGGCTGACAGGCTACAGTCTAGCAGAAGGAGGGAGAAACACTAATGGTTTACAAGATTGAAACATCCAATAGAAACGGCTTTTGAACAGTTCGTCTTCATTCTGAGCCCTTGATGTTAATAGCTGCAGAAAAACTCATCTGTGTAATTCGTCTTCTCTTTTCAGTTGTGCATCCGAGTATTTGCAGGTCTTCTTCTTCTTCTTCTTCAGAAAGCTTATATCAAGAGGCTGGAAGCCTTAATAAAAGCTGTCGTGCAGACCATATCGTCACGTTTACCACACAGCTATGTCCTAATTGTGGTTGGAAGAGGCCAGACTGCGTCTCTGTTACCAGCATACAGTGTTGGAGCACATTCTTAGCATTTTCAGGTGCCACCTCTCCGTGTTTCCTACACCCCAAAAAGTTGACCAAGAATTGCAATATAATCTTTCCACAGTCTTCTTTGTCTGCCTCGAAGTCTAATCATGTTCAGTGCGTTTGTGTACTCGGGTTTTGATTCTCTATTATCTGCCAAATCCCTCTTTATGCCACGACCATTGCAATCTATTGGTTCTCGCTGTACCAGTAATTAGCAATGATTTGCATATTGTGAATGTTGTTATCGCCCCTCCCCTCCATTCTGTTAAATTTTCATCATAAACATTGTATGTATGTGTGTGTGTGTGTGTGTGTGTGTGTGTGTGTGTGTGTGTGTGTGTGTGTGTGTGTGTGTGGAAATGATACTGTTTATTATGCAAATTTAGCAGAATGGAGAAAAGTTTATATATGTGTATGTGTGAGTGTGTGTGTGTATGTGTGTGAAAATGATGCTGTTTATGATGCAAATTTAGTAAAATGGAGAAAATTGTTTACATTTGTATGTGTGTTTGTGTGTGCGTGCGGCGTGTGTGTGTGCGCGCGCGCGCCCGCGCGTGCGTGTATGTGTCAAATCTCCAGGTTAAGTTTATGGTCCAGTAAGTCACTTGTACCCAAGCTTTGACAGGTGTGTTTGAAAATGGTGAATAATGAAGTGTTTTTCAAACCTAATGTATTTTACTTTCTGTGACTTCTTTTCATTCCCCCCCCCCCCCCCCTTCCCCCCCTCCCCCCCCCTCCCCCATCACCCCCCCCCCCCCACCCATTTTTTTTTTTTTTTTTTTTTTTTTTTTTGTTCTCTTCTATTTTACAAACTTCTATCTGAAATTG
Source organism: Candidula unifasciata (assembly GCA_905116865.2). Lineage (NCBI taxonomy): Eukaryota > Metazoa > Mollusca > Gastropoda > Stylommatophora > Geomitridae > Candidula > Candidula unifasciata. The sequence goes on along the minus strand of CAJHNH020000430.1, from coordinate 232,638 downwards.
TGAGAATTTCAGCATAATGTGCCCAACTTTCCAAACACACAAACACATCCTACACAGATACATTCCTCACAAACTCACACATTTATCCCCCACAAACACGCAGATACATCCCGCACAGACAAATACACATGAGGCAGATGAAATCCTGCTGTGACATCATTCACGTGGGAGGCGTGTCTGCGATTCTAAAGACAGGGCAAGAACCACTTGTGCCCGTAATTTCCCGGAAGCTGCTCAAGAACTCACATTAATAAAGAGATTCTCTTCAGAGGCACTACGGCCTCCGGTTCGACTAGGCCCAATATATTCCATAAGTGTTTTCTAGTCTCATTTATTATTCGGTTATATTTATTTCTGAGCCACGTCTTCCTCTTCTGTTGGCAGTTTTAATGTGACTAGTACTAGTTCAAGAGCTCTGAAAATAAACAAAAAACGACAACAGTACCAATTATATATTCTGCTCGGATACTAGGATTTTCTTCGGCAATCACAAATTGCTACACTTTTATCTTTTTCGATTTTCATCAACCCTAGCAGAAGACAATTTTCAGACGTTAACGGTTGAGGAAGTTGAGACAATCAACACTGGGAAAATTGAATCGGGTTTTCCACATCTGTTATCATTATTAGACCAGAGAACAGCTAAACTGGCTTGCGAGATTCCAATTCAAACTATTGGGCAAAACATAGAGTCTAAGAAAAAGGGTGTTTCAGTGAGACGAAATCGACTTTATTCACCATTGGTTTCCGTATGGATTTGTCTCTCTCCACGCGGTGGTAGATCGAAAGCAAAGAAATTGCGTTACTTCAACGACGACCTTCAGTGATCGTACATTTGAGAACTACAAAGGTTTTCCAAATAGAACCCACAACATTAATGGTACAAGCAAGAGAATTAACCCCTCCTTGGCAAAGACAGGATATCTAATAAAAGTCCATCGAGTTTAGAATATTATTAAGTGCACCTTTCCAAATGCTAAACATTACAAGAAACATAATGTGAGTGCTCATTTAGGACCAAAGCTCTTAGTCACAATTTGTTTTTAAAAAATGCGTATGTCCTTCTTAATCAACTGTTCATTCGTTCAGCAAAATATTTAAGTCAATGACCTACTCAATTTAAATTACATAAATATTAAGTAAAAGAAACTCCACAGAGGAGCAAGCACAAAAGGGTCCACCGATCATCTGTAGAATGCTTCTACGTCCACTGTTTCGGCCCACTATCGTCCTAGACAGCCTCGGAATGTGGACCGACCTGGTTTATGAAGCCAGGCCTTGGACACTCCCTCCTGCTGAACTTTACGTTTGGACAGCGATAAGACGAAATGGTGACTTTGCAACAGGAGTTGTGAGATTTATATTCGTCGCTGCGGTAGCAAATTATGCGATCTTTACGACCAGAGTTACAAGCGTGTGGTTGGTTCATCTAATAAACGTTAGACTTTTGCAAATGGCACAGAGTACTGGCAGTCGTTTCTTTTGGACACTTTAGCTTCAAAGGGATGTAAAGTTCCTTTTCACAAGAGGCTCAGACCAGTCGACCGAAGCCAGCGCCCCCCCCCCCACCCCCTTCCCCAGGACATACCGTTGCGTCTAAAGCCAGCTCGAAGTTCTTTCCTCTGCTACGCCCAGCTGTTTCATCACCAGTGTTCTTTCATTTCCTCGCATGTCCAGGTGCTTTAGTACACTGTATGTGGAAGTGGAGATAAGTCCTCTTGCGCCTACCTCGTCGCCGAAGTTTTTTACTGTGTGCGCCTCATGTATCCTCAGACCGGCCACCCGATCACCATACTTTTAGAGCTTAAACAGGTGATTTTCTTCCATTCGCGACTTGCATTGCACGCTAAGCTCTATCAAGATGAGCTGGTGTCTTTTTCCGCAGAGTGCGGAACAGCTGAGGCCCTGTTAGGGTATATTTTCTGCCTCGATAATTTGGGACCGGTATTCGGAAGATAGCCCTGGAGATCAGTCCATCTCGTAGTAAACGTGGTAGTAAGAAGCGTATGGCGAACTTTAAAAAATATTGCTCGATCATTCCGGTGATATATGTTGGTAAGTGGAACATGCGAAGGGCCTGCGACAATAGCTTGTCGGGTACCGACCCATAGGCGTTGGTAAGGTCCAACCATATCACGTGCAATTCAATTCTGTCCGCGTTAGCTCTCTGGATAGACTCCCAGACCAGAGATGCCACTTTTGTGTACCGTTGTGTCATTGTACCTGTCCTGCATCAAATACTGTGGGAGCTTGCGCGCCATTACTGAGAAGAATATTTTGCCAAAGACGTTCAACTGCGAAATGGGACTGAAAAAGTTAAAAGTTAAAGTCGGGAGATGTGAATCAGTGTTATTGTACACAGGTATAAAAAATGAGTACTCTGCCACCAGTATGGACAGGTGATAAGAAACTCCGCCTGTGTCGCCATCCGCATGAACCTCCGTAGCTACAGCGACGTTCCTCCAGTTACTTCAGAAAACAGCGATTGCCAAGCACAAGAATGAGATCGATCGTATTGCTCCCATTAAAGAATGGGCCTGTATTGGGATAGACTGGTAGAGTCTCACTTCTTGGGAATTTGGACTCCTTTGGCTCTCTGCCACTCGGTAAATATGTACTTTAGTCTCCAGCAGTGTTGCCACTTTGGATATTTTATATCCAAATTTATATCTTTTTCATTGCATTTAGATACTGTTTTTGACGTTTAAATTGTAAATATTTTTCTAGATTCTTTTCATATGAAGTTAGATATTTTATAGATCTTTTTTTCTTTCATTGTCAATTTAATAATTACTGTGTAAAATATTTACTACAATATTTTTGTTTTGGTCTGGCACGTACGTTGTGACAACTGCCATTACTTGAACTTTGAACTCTCACTAGGGTCAACGCACAAATATCTGGCAGCCCCGGTACTGATTAATAAAAACGCGCGTAAATCATACTAACTTTATTTCAACCGTATCCTCACTGTGCTGACTTTGCGAATCTTTTTCATGTGATTAAAAAAATTATTGCTCACCTTCTTATGTGGCTTTCACTTTGAAAAAACCTTTCAACATGCCAAAAGTAAAGTATGAGCAAACAATTTGGAAAGAGTGGTTGCACAAAATTAAAAACTGGGGATATGACCAAAGCTTGTTGTAAATACTGCAAGTGTGAAATTAAAGCGAAAAAACAAAACTCAAAGATACTAAAAAAGCATAAAACTGCAGTTTCATTCAAAGATATTACACCACTGACATCTGTTTTCAGAACTATACTGATAAATGAATCATCAAAAGTTGAAGTATCAGTCGCAATGTTTTTAATTTGTCACTGCGCAATTTCAAACTGTGACCATTTGATCGATTTGTAAAAAAATCTTAGACTAGTTCAATTTGAAAAGTGTGGTGTAGAAAGTATAGTTTAGGAACTAAAGGACCTTTTAATCAAACAGTCTTGAAGAATTTGGCTGTAATTGGTACTGATAATGCCTCAATGATGGTTGGTATAAACGGCGTTTATGCCAAGTTGAAGGAAGCTAACTCATCGTTAATACTTATAAAATGTATGCGTCATTTATTGCTGCTAGCATTATCACATGCTTCATCTAAATATTTACCAAGGAATTTGGAATACCTTATTGCTGAAACACTTTACTGGTTTTCCAAATCATTTGTCAGACAACAGCAATACAATACATTATATACAGCCTGGAATGATGGTTCCACACCACCGACAATTCTGTCAGATTGCAAAACTAGATGGTTATCAATTTAACCAGCTGTTGAAAGAATTATGAAGCAATGGCTGAAGTTGAAGACACACTTTGAAATAACAAGACAAAGTGAAAAGTGCTACACAGCTGAAATACTATATGGAAAGTACAGTGATGAAAAAAATTTGTCATTCATTCTCTTTTTATAACCTATTCTAATGGAAGTGCAAAATGTTTTTAAAAAAACTGTTCGAATCTAAACTTGTTGATAAAGTTAAATTACTTGATGATCTCACCTTGCTATTTCACTCGGTAAAAGACTGGTGTTGCCAACTTCTAAAGCTGATTTGCTCACTTGCACTATAGAGAGCTATTTGGCTCCTAAGCCACACCTTGGATATTAAATCGAATCAAAAATTAATGATTTAAAAACAAAAGGACTGTTAACAGAGAATGAAGAAAACAACTTAAGAAAACGCTGTCAATATTTCCTTATCTCATTATTGAAGCAATTAAAGCCGAGACTTCCAGAAAATCTAGATTTTTTGAAAAATATTGCACTTTTTTATGTGAGCAAAATACTTCAGCCAATAAAGGACATACCTAAATATTGTAAAGTTATGAAATTTTTAGGGGCTACTGATAATAGTGTCGCGGAAGCAGAATATCAGTTAACCAAAATAAAGTTAGCTGAATGGACAAACAAAACAGAAACTAAAGTGTTTTGGAGTGAAGTGAGACAATTTAAAGATGCCTCATCAAACAGTCCATTCTGTAGGCTCTTTAAAGTGCCACGTCTGCCATGATACTCATTCATTCAGTAGCATGTCCCTCGCGGAACCTCGCTGCCATAACAACCCTCCGGAAAACCTTCCTATCCTGAGCAAGATGTCCTGCGTCTGATACACCCATCTGGAGATCATCTGCCACATCCTGCACCCATCTTCTCCTTGGCCTTCCTCTTCCTCTCTTCCCAGGCATATACACCTCCATTATTGTTCTCTCTAGACTTCCATGACGTTTCAAGTGACCAAAATATTTCAATTGTCTTTGTTTTTTGTCTTTACTAGCCAACCCTCTTCAATATTCAGCTCTTGAACTATGGATGCATTTGTTCTTTTCTTTACCCAAGATATTCTTAGAACCTGTCTGTAACATTTATATGATACTACCCCACTCAAATGCTGACGTAGAAAGAGTTTTCAGTGCTAAGAATTATATCAAATCTAACCTAACAACAGGATGAAATTTGACCTCTTAAATGCTATCGTGCCATCAAAAGTCTGATGAGACTAGAGAAATAAGCCTACTGTTCCACTTATAAAGAAATTTGAACAGCTAAAGCATACCAGTGTCATTTTGGATCTGAAGCTTCAACTTCATTATCCAAGCTAAGTTGATCCTGTGGATCTTGTGAGGCACACATCAGTGAAGGTGAGGACATGATTATGTAGGGTAAGTCATAACAAAAGCTATGTAATTTTTGACTTGTTCAATTTGGATGTTTTTTCTAGATCTTTTCCACGCAGATTTAGATCTTTTTAGATATTTTTGAACACCGTTTTGGATATTTTTTGTCAAAGCAAAGTGGCAACACTGGTCTCCAGGCTAGCCGTAGCAGGTGGCGAAGCATTCGAAGGATTTTCGGATAACGTTTCTACAACGCGTACAGAACACTACTGGGTTCTGCAATGAGAAACTGCAATAACTAAAGCTTTCCATATGTTATACACTCCAACTTCAGTGTGTATTCTAAAAAACATTCCCTGTGAAATCATTTTTCCCCAGTTATATTAATATTCTTATTATCTCTTATTGCCATTTTCTAGGAAAGAAACTGAGTGCATATTATTCATGTACTGTTGGCTGAAGATTACTAGCTCGAACAATAAAAACATTTAATGCTACAAGTCTGTACAAAATACAAACCATTCCTCGTTATATTACTGGTCAAATTCATCAAACGTTGAGTCACAAACAGGTGGTAATCCCTTCATATTCACAAGGGATTTTGTGCTTTTACAAAGGACTGCGCCAAATCCACATTTAGACAGAAAAACTCCGCGTTTGATTCCACAGACTTGCGTAGCATACACAAACTGAGATAAAATACATTCCACTCATATCTGGATTCAACAGGAGAATTGTATTTTGTATTTACTGGAATCGAAAATTTGTAAACTTTACACAACTCGTTTGAGTCTTAGGTTTTGGGGTAATTTAAAATGCATTACACATCAGTAAAGAAAAGTCGTCTTATCTATTAAGTCTGATGATTCTTCTAATATCCGTACACGATTCTGCTATATGAAAGCGATTTCATCAGTAAGCTTGTAAAAGACAACAAAAATGTTAGTTATTTACGACTGTATGGAACACAGACAGACTCTCTCTTTCTCTCTATTTCTCTCTCTCTCTCTCTCTCTCTCTCTCTCTCTCTCTCTCTCTCTCTCTCTCTCTCTCTCAGATTTTTTTTAATTGATCATTATTTGTTAACTAACATCATCGTAATATGCGTTTCTCGGTGAAGTGAGAGTGGGAAGATGGTGGGGAATGGTGAGATGGAGGGGAATGGGGATGGGAGGGTGTTATATATCTTCAGTGATCTTGATTGTTAGTGTTATGGATGATTGATGATTATCTTCATCTGCTAAAATTAACTGCTTTGTATCGTAACAACAAAATCACAGTTTTTACAACAGTGATGAAAGCACGAAGACGAAGCCTTGTTACAAACTGCCTTGCGACAAATGTTTGGACCCGTCAAAAGATGCTGACAGTGGAGACAGGAAAGTGAGAAGCATCAAGAAATTCAAAACCTGTTTAAATCACAGCTATTCACTAGTACTACAATGGCAAATAAATTGAAATGGTTTGGGCATATACAGAGAACGGCAGATAACAGAGCAAAGAAAACAGCCCACATAAAACAACTGAATGGCAGTCGTCCACATTGAAGATCTAGACTATGGCGGAGAGATACTATATAAGTAGATCTACAATACTAAATCACCATTTAGAAAGAGAATGCCGCCCATTCACGTAGATGAACTATGTTGGATGTCATTGGCAGCAGCAAATCTCAAGGACACATAATGCTGAAGAATGAGATATTCTTCCCTCCGACAATACGTAACACAGACTGTCTCTAAAAACCTCTTCATGTTCTCTAAAATGCCTCCTCTTACCGAACACTTGAAGAAGAAGTATTTTTTCTGTTCTTTAATTATATATAATTTTCTACTTTAATTACCCTTTTTCGTATAATGATTCTTTTTTTATCCTAATTATCAAGGGATTCTTTTATTTTTCTCAGAAACTAGTTAAAATTACTATTGAGGGAAGCTTTTGTTTTCAGCGACCGGTCCTACCCAAAAATTTAAAAATAAAAACTTGTAAAAAAAAAAAAGTGGAGGGTGGGGGGGGGGGGGGGGGGGAGGCAGTCTGTGTTATACTGACTACATCGCCTTTTTTAAGTAAACAAGTAAAACATCCTTTTCTACATGTTCGGGCATATTGGGCATATAAAGCTAGACCTGTATTTTACAGACCAATCGACACTTGCTGGGTGATGTGGTTAACATCACGTTGGCCGCTTTTACTTCCCATAACTGTATCTGGTACCCATTTAAGCCTGGGTCGACCTGGGAGCCAATGTCATTTTTTTTAAAGAAAGTCTAGCTCCGTCAGGAGCCGAACCTTCTGATGTGCAGTCGAGCATGTTGCTGTTTTCCTTAAATGCCCTCTTGTTTCTCTGTCTAAGACCGTTTGTTTCTAATTTCAGTGCCTGTTTTGTAATTCTTTGCTTATTTTGTCTCAGCGTATGCCCAGTATATCGCCACTTTCTTTGTCTTTGTGTAGTCCAGACGTTTCTCTACTCTCCTCACTCTTTTTAAATTCATCTCATTTTATGTTCATGACTTTTCTCATACACTAATTTTCAGAGGCATTTAGCTTTCGTTCTCTATCCTTGGTAGTTCTCCAACTGTTAGAACTAAAGATCCTTAGTTTGGTCTAAAATCTGCATAACTTGGAGCTACCATTCATGCGATGACTTTCTATTGTCTTCTGGTTCTAGTCACTGCACGATTCCATTCAATGACTCACAACACACGAGAAAACATGGACGCCGGCAAACGATCCAAATTACACTTAGTTTATTTGTTCACTCGCTGATATTCCCGTGAAGTTAGACTATCAGCAATTCCCGTGTTGTCCCAGTTAGACTCAAAATATTCCACTCACATTTATTACTGATGTCACGCTGTCTAGGCATAATTTATCTAGGAGAAAATGAGATTCACTACACTCTCCTCCACCCCAAAAAAAATGTTTTACATTTTCAATCAAATTAAGTGTGATCATTTTATTTATTTCTTCTTTGAATATGATAATGTTAGCCCTCTGTAGTGAATCATTTTCGACAAGTTCATTTCCAAACAAGCTCCCTTTTTCCTATTGGGTTTACTATTCAAACAATCCAAAATGCCATTTGTTAGGTCTTTTCACGATTGTGAATACCTTAATAGGATCCTTACTCCAGGCACTCCCCGTTTGGTGCGAAAGACCAATAATCTGGCTCCATAGGTATCCCCACCCAGTTCTAAAGTCGGTATACAACCGAACCCCTCTCCAGGCACCTCCCGTTTGGTGCGGAAGTCCAAAATCTTGGCTCTAAAACCTAAGTGTGACCCCATGAAGTCCCACCCTCGCTATTCCCATTCATGAGAGCCCCTAACAATGGCAAAATCAGCAATGTATGATCATGTTCCTAAATATGTAAGGTACAAGATTTAGTTAATTACCTTGTCTTCATAAACTACAACATGTCTCACTAACACACATATTCAAATTCAGTGTTACATAAGTTCTCATTAGTACCCCAATAAATGTTGACATTTTCTGGTGAGGTGTATTTCCAACCCGAATATTGACTCCCTTTAATTTGAATTGTTTACTCTAGTATACCTGATTAAACCAAAAAAAAAAATTGTAAATTCACATAATCAAATTCATTCAATAACACTACATTCATATAATATGTGTACCCTTGCATAAAATAACAACATCAATTTACACATAAGTTGTATCAGTAGTTGTAACGTATTCTATAAACGTGACATGATATCTGGTAAGTGATTGATTGTTCCTTTTATGTGCTCAATGTTAAATTTAAACTGTGATATTAAGAATGCCCATCTATATTTCCTTGGATTACTGTTGGCATCAATTGGTAATAAATTTGTTAATTCCAGGTTATCTCTTCAAAATAGTGAATTCTTTTCCCAATGTAAACTTCTAAAATTTTTCAAACTAATACCTAGTGCTAATGATTCTCGTTAAATGTGTTGTAACTTTGTTGAATTCGGTTCAGTTTTTTTTTATCGCATGGCTTGGTATCAACAAGGACATCTGCATTTAACAACATATGTAAATTAACATATTCACCTGAAAAATTCACACACACACACACACAAAATTCCAATTTTGATTTCATACACCCAAAGTTTTCTTTTAATTTTACATGAATCCAACCATTTTATATACTATTTGTTTGATTGTGGATTTGATTGTAGCACCGAAGATTTGTAATCACCGAATGTGGAAAATGTTTAGAATACATCATTTGTAAAAGTAGTAGTTTCAGCAACAACAGTGTTAGTAGTGTATCATTTCTAAGAATTTGACAAGTTTTTGTAGTAACAAACAGTTGAGAGTTGTAGCAGTCTTTATAAATAGAACTCACAGTCACAAAGTGGTGTAGGATCTGGATACTTTGAATAGCTAGAATGGTTCTAGATTGTATGTTTGGCATGTTATCAAAAGAATATGCCACATGGTAAGTAAGATGTAATGTATCAACCAAATGCACTCAATTATACAGTATGATGAATTTTTCTTATGTTTCTCTCTTTGGTTGTGGTCAACATTTGATAAAATACAATTTTCTTCAAGGTTTTCATTATCTGCAACTGTTATGGTTGGTCTGTTCTTTCTTTCATCGCTCTTACTCAACATCTCACTTTCATTCAGTATGGATGGTGTGCTTTTATCACACAATACATTGTCATTCATGTCTTTTGCATTCAGTACTTCTTTCATACCTTTATCCTTACACTCTGTGTTCTCGTTCCCTTCATGTTCCTTTTTTGTACTGATATTATCACTCATTCTTGCATGACTGATTGACTGCTCCTTGTTATTGGAAGAATCACTTTCATTCCCTTGTATTCTTGTATTCACTCTATGGCAAAGATCTTGATCACTGGTAATTATGTTCTCACTTACTGCTGCATTTTTATTATGGCAAAACTCTTGATCACTGGTAATTGTCTTCTCATTTTCTTTTAATTCCTTCATGTTTTCTCTTTCCCACATTTCTTTCAGACCTTTTTCATTCCCTAAAATTAATCCTGCACATGGTGATGGCAATACTGCAACTCTTATTCTTCTTTGTAAAAATGGAGTGTTAACATTGACAAAGGCTGCTTTATATTTCTCAATGGTGCCTCCAAAAGTTCGGCAACTAATATGTTTGTTAATAATATCTTTTGGTTTGATAAGATCTTTGTGGATAGCTGAAATGTTCGAACCAGAATCTCTTAAAACAGAAATTGTCTTGTTGTTAACAATACCATAATACATCTTAAGTGTTCCCTGAGAGGTGATAACAGAGACAGATTTGCTAAATAGTATAAGTTTGGTCTATGGAAGAGTAAACTAGTTAAGCACTGTTCCTTGAGAGGTGATAACAGAATTAGATTTGTTAAATAGTATAAGTTTGGTCTATGGAAGAGTAAATTAGTTAAGCACACTAGAGAATTTAGATATTACAGCCAGAAAAGGGATATATTATTTGATAAAGATTATTGATCAAGTTGTAATAGAATGTTGTAACAACTAGAATATATGTAGTGGATTATCAAAGTATTTAACAAAATAATTATTGAAATAATATTTAAACGTCTAACAATGATTAAATGTTTCACAATTATCAACCTGTGTAGCACAGTAGTTGGTTACAAAGTTTAAGACTTGACGACTACACCTTGCGAAAAAATTTCAATTAAAAAAATGTGTCTCTTTTTTTAAATGACTGCGTATAGTCTGGATATAATTAAATAGTCTAAATGAAATAAATTTTCAAATTATTTCAATTGTTTGGAAGAAATACTTGATTCACTTAGCCTCGATAATCGGCTATGACAGAATAATCACCAATAAATAATAACTTCAAATAATTAAATAATTTCACTTGATAGGTAGTACTGACAGGTAATAAATAAAATTATCCAAGGTGATGCTTATAGGATGGTACTGTTTTAAACTGAGTTAACAGTATGTGTGGTATCTTGGATACTATCCGTGTGTTTACAACAATCATTTTCAACGCAAAAAAAAAAAAAATCAGTTACAATGTATATGAAGTCAAATTGCAACACACGAGTTCACGGGATATTGAAAAAAATCCTATCCTCCAATAAATGTAGTCAATATTAGCAATCAACAACATTACTATTCAATACAGACTAAATACAGATATGGTGTTCAATCAATGAATGTACCAACAACTAATAATACAATGACCTTTCACCAAATCAATTATTAAATAACCAATGATTAAATTATTATTTTCTCGGTATAAAAAAGCACAATTCCTATCAACTACAGCTGTAGCTTAGTTATAGTGACTACAACTGATGCTGTCGAAATGTAGATAAGATAAATCAAATTTGACAAAATGTGAAATTTAAAATTAAAGTAAATTTTTTGACACTCGATGATGATATTTATATGATATTGTGTTAATTAAATAATTAATAATTGATATTTTGTTAAGCGATATAGAGGGAATTTACTATTAATTATTTTAAACACTAGATGACAGTAGTTTAAGTAATATTTTGGTAGTTTATTATTCTGGTACGACTAATTATGACACTCGATGATGATGATGGTATTTAAATTTTGTGTACTATGATAACACCCACTATTCTTGGAGCACTCTTGTCAAAATAAAATAAAAATTCAATTTAATTTATAGTTATTCATGTCAAAAAAAATATTAGAATAATGCACAATAATACTAAATACACTAATGTAATAATATTAATAAATAAATTGACTGTCAATGACTGTACTAATGAAAAATATAAATAACAAATATTAATATATTGATAATGATAATCTATAAGCACCGGAAAATAAATCAAAAATTAGAATTAACAATCGATGCTGTATCTTGATGTTCTGTTCTAGTTGCATTCTTGATAGCTGTCCTGAAGCTGGTTCTGTGATGACTGTTGCTTTTTTGACGGTTGTTCAGATGAAACTTGTCAATTGAACCTTTTACTGCTACTTTTAAAAGAATATTGAAGAAATAGTTTTAATTTGATGGAGTTAATTAATTATGACCGCACACTTTAATTGTACACAGTAGTAATTATTGCACCGAATAGAAACTGATCACTGAGATGTTCAATGAAGTACTTATTACACAGACTGGATACTGTTCGTGGTAATGTTCAGTGTAGTAATGATTGCACAACTGGATACTGTTCAATGTATGTGCTTTTAGTTTCTGTTGTGCACTATAATTATAGTATACTATGGCTAGTTCATTGTTAACTGTACACACTTAAATGATTTTTGTAAACACTTGGATTAGCACAGACTATTTAGATAGTTCTCCTGTTGACCGAATGTGTTTAGATCTTTGGAATGCTTTATTATTATCGCAATTTTGTGTTTTGGAACGATTAGTATACGATGATCTTGAGGTATCAATGAGTGTTGATCTTGAGGTATCGTAGGCTTCTCGTACTGTAGCTTCCTACCAAATGTTTTGCTACGTTTTATAGTGTTGAGCTGTGACACACATACCCAGTGCCAGAGCTGCTGTCTTTTTGATCTCGGTTTCCAGTCAACACACTACCCGGTGTTGTAACTGACTTTGTACTTTTTGAAAGCAGATCCGACTAGAAGGATCTGGTGTCGACACTTTCTTGTGTTGCTTGGTGCAGATTGCCCACTGCACTTCACCACACTGTTGTCGGCAACAGTTTTTGAATAATCAGCAGGGCTTCAGAATTGCTGTAGAGGGACAGCCCTAGTCTCACGTCATCCATGCGTAGACTTACTGATAATTTTTCCTTGCTACCATAGATGACTGCTCCTGCCACTGTTACTATCTACAATATTTCTGTTGCTTTCTGTTGACGAGTGGCCGAAAATTTGAATCATGGACTTTTATCTACCAGCATTCGTAACCTGGAATTTGTTCAAACGTTGCTCACTCTGTAAACAATCAGACGTGGGGTGTCGCTACTTCGCCTTCAATCTTCCCCGCTTACGTTCCCTTTGAACTGGTACTACCCATGTCAGGCTGATAGCTAATCTCAGTTCCTATGTTCAATACTTCACTGTCCGATACAAATTTCCCATCCTCTATTGTTTGGACGAGCACCCATTCATGCGATGACTTTCTATTGCCTTCTGGTTCTAGTCACTGCACGCTTCCATTCATTGACTGACAACACACGAGAAAACATGGACGCCGGCAAAAGATCAAAATTACACTTAGTTTATTTTTTTTTTACCTCACAATAAAAACCGTCGATCCAACAATTGAATGAACAACGACGATTCCTTCCGATCAAACACAAAAATTCTCAGCTGGCCACGACTTCCGTTCGCCGCTACTGATGGCCAGGTAGGCGCTGGAAAAACACTGTGCAGACACGTCGGACTTAAACACTCTTTCTGGATCCCGCAGACACTCCATCGTACTTCATGTATTCATTTCCTAGGCCTAAACGAGACTGACTACCCAGCTCTTTCTCAGGCATTATATAACCTTCTAATGCCCTCCTCGTGCTTTTGAATTCGTGTTTTCCGTTTTACACGAATTACATTTGGCCAGCAGTTTTTGTGTGACCCCCGTGAATAATTATACTTCACATGAAGTTTGACTGTCAGCATTACTCTAACCGTGAATAATTTTACTTCACTCGAAGTTTGACTATCAGCATTTCTCTACAATTTTCGTGAAGTTAGACTATCAGCAATTCCCGTGTTGTCCCAGTTAGACTCAAAATATTCCACTCACATTTATTATTGACGTCATGCCGTCTAGGCATAAATTATCTAGGAGAAAATGAGATTCACTACAATACTTTGTTAAGACTTTTGTTGTTTTGCCAGTGGGTATCATATTTTCCTTCGCTGTATCTCCTTGAGAGTCAAAAATGCTACCCAGTTAGGTGAAATGGTCTCTTACTTGTATTAGTTTGTTCTCTGGCATGACATCTATATAATCTGCTGTTGATATATTTTATGTATTTGTTTTCAAATAAATTATTTGTAGTCCTATGCTTGAATGCTGTAGACGACAAATCATCTGTTTTTCTGTGCATGTCTTTGTTATTTTCACTCAACAAAACAATAATTGATCATTTATGCTGGGTAAATATTGAATAAAACAACGCGGAGCTCAGAGTTAGTGTCTAACTAAAAAAAAAAAACACGTAAGAATCCTATGAATACTACACAATTCCAGTATAAATGTACCGCAAGAGATCAGTCCAGTAAGAAGTTTGATTTCCTAAACATGAACCTCCTCCCTACACCAAAAACAATCGCACATTTTGGGCCATGTTATGAAAAAAAGAGGTCTAGAAGAATGTGACAACCTGGAATGTCTGTTGTGATAGAAAGTGAGGTTGCCAGAGGGAAGATATTGTGTTAGAAAATGAGGTTTCCAGATGGAAGACTTGCTGGATGATTATATATCCATATATATATATATAATATATATATATATATATATATATATATATATATATATATATATATATATATATATATACATATGCGTGTGCGTGTGTGTGTGTGTGCGTGTGTGTGTGTCAGCGTCTGTGATACCACTGTCGAAACTAACGCAGGGCGTATAGATCTCAGCTGGGATCGAACCCGGCATCACGGCATTACGAAGCGTTCTCATCGACTTAGCCACAGAACCGACTATGGGAAAACTACTTGATGTGTATTTTTAGTTTGCTTTTAACTGTGGCACACGAGCTTTCAGTCATGCACCAGGTGAACTAATCACAGTATTTACTGATGCACATCCCACCTACAAATTCCATCGCGGAAACTAGAGCATCTCTACAGCACGCTGTCTATTTACCTGGACACATTACCACACCAGTGGCCACGGAAATCAACTACACAAACAGCGAGAAAGCATTAGTGCAGCTGGCTTTTATTTACCTAGCGACAGTTATGTCACACATACTCTAGGTGTGACATAATGTACAAGTGACTTTTATGTATGCTATACCATTGATTCGTTTGGTATTTGTATCTAAAGTGCTGCTTTAGTCGCCACAATCAGTTCTTCTTTACAGTGAAAGCCAAACCATGTTTGCTCCCACTGGCATGTTCACGCCTCGATCTATGCTTTGGCAAGAGTGCAAAACAAACTATTTAGGGTAAAAGCTTCTTCCGTGTATTTTACACCGGATTTCTACTAATGTGTCTAATATTTCAAACACCGTTAAAAGAAACTTGTCTTGCACTTATTTAAAAAAAAAAAAAAAAAACAGTTTATAAAAAACACGTTTCGAACAAGAAAGAAAGTTAATTAGAGTGTCTTTCATATGCCTAACTGACTGAACTTGTGGGAAAAGTTAATTTACAGTGGGTCAGAAATGGTTTTCTTAACCTTTGACATTTTCCTTTGCATCTGTGATAATGTAACTGTATATTTATTCGTTTAATGTCTTCCTCTTTTGTTTACAATTTTCTCCAGACCCTCTTCTGCTTTTCAGCGTCAGATCTGAAAAAGCATTTAGTGTAAAGCTTGATTGGTGATATGTAGATGCTGGTATTCAGGACGTCTGGAATTTCGTCTAGAAATCGCCCCCGAAGGGCTTTCATATCTGCTTCAGCTGTGTCTAGGTGACATCGCTGTGGTGCACTGTCTTGTAGTAGTCCTGACACATGACCAAACCATTTGATCGCTAGTCTCTGAATGAAGTAGAACACTGGTTTCCCTATAAGTTGTTTCCGGATATCTTAATTTTATGATCTGGTTATTTAAATTGCTATTTAGAATTCATCGTATACATTTCGCGTTCTTAATTCCGATTTTTCTTTCTCAATTAGTTACTAATTTCTCATACCTGGCACTGCTAACACAAGTTTGTGTGCGTCTTTTCCATTTCCTTCATTGAGCTTTCTAGCCACAGTTTATGTGCGCTTTTTTTTTTTTTACTTCTTATATTATACTCTGTAGCTATTGCTGAAAAATCAAATATTCACAAATCAAAATAAATGTTGAATCTAAAGAGAAGAAACATCTTTGTCTATCTGTCTGTCTGTCAGTCAGTCTGTCTGTCTGTCTGTCTGTCTGTCTGTCTGTCTGTCTGTCTGTCTGTCTGTCTGTCTGTCTGTCTGTCTGTCTGTCTGTCTGTCTGTCTGTCTGTCTGTCTGTCTGTCTGTCTGTCTGTCTGTCTGTCTGTCTGTCTGCCTGCCTGTCTGTCTGTCTTCTGTTTCACCTTCTCTTCTTCTTCTGCTCCTCCTCTTTCTCTACCTCTTACAAAGGCGGCTGGCATACTGTGTTTTCGTTTAAAGCTTTACTTTAATAACAGCTAATTTAGGACGTACACATCAAATTTAAGCAAACCCTCAACTAGTCGCCTTTAGCGACAGGATGTTCAGGTAGCGGAGGGAGAGGGAGGGGGGGGGGGGATAATCCATGTATAGAAGTTCTCTTTTTAAATGTTTTTTTTTTAAATGAATATCATATGATTCCAAATATATTACTGCTGCTCATACAGTACGTCTTCTTTTTAGCATTCATTGGCTGAAAACTCCATTAGAAAGTTTTGGTTAACTCACTTCTTGTTTTTATCTTGTTCAGAAGTTAAATTTTGCGTGCACATCCGTTTTACAGATTTGTCTTATTTCGATACAGTCTTCTGGTTCCTCGTCTCTCAGGTAACGCACTGATGAGCAGGAATGTCTGTCCGTCTGCGTATTGGTCTTGTTTTCGAATCCTCTTGGCGATCAGATTGTGTTTCATTGTTTTGTATTCAGGACTTGGTCCAGCTGAAAGTTGGCACCATAAAATGTCCTTGGAGATAAAAGTTTCCAGCGGGATATTGACTTCAAGACCTATCGAGGTGTTAGTAAACCTTTGGGGCTATGACCATATATTCAGAAGGCCAGGTGGCACAGTGGCCTGATGTTTGTTAGCGTGTTCGAACGTCTTGAGTTCGCTTTCACATCCGAGAACTTTTTAAAAAAATAGTTGATTGTGTTCTCTGAAGTTGACAGCCTAAAACTCGTATCAAGTAATGTCCTGGGAAGTAAAGGCGACAAGCTGTGCCAAAATGCTAGGGGAAAAAGGTATCGTTACTTATTTTATTACTTGCACTACCTGCCAAGGAGTTACAATTTCTTTTTTTCTTTTTTTTTTTTTTTTTTTTCAAATGTAAGATTTTTGTGTTTAAATACTAGATGTCAAATGGGCCTCGTGACAAGTAAATAGGTTTTTTTTTTTAGTACTCTCCCTCGTCTCTGAAGTCACATTTACTTTCCTGCCCCAATTTTCTCTTGCGTACTGTGCCAATCTCCATGCTGGCCGACTTGCTACCCTTCTTACCTAATCTGTGTCACCCGCTATTGTTCTTGCAAATCCACCGTGACACTAGATATGGTCACTCTGTGGCAGTTTTCGAGACAACACGATGTTTTACGGTACCGTTACTTTGCCCTGGGGTTGATTCTGCAACGTCTTGTAAAGAATAGGCAACTAATTTTACTTTGACCGCTAACAACCAAAATAGCAGGAGGACGTAAAGACTGTAAATGCATATAGTTTGTACAACATCATTTAGAGTTTAAAAAAAAAGTTTTAAGTTTCCAGAAACTTGTGGAATACTAGGTGCTGAAATCGAAAGGATAGTCAAGACAACTACAAGATTATCCTCTCTCTCTCTCTCTCTCTCTCTCTCTCTCTCTCTCTCTCTCTCTCTCTCTCTCTCTCTCTCTCTCTCTCTCTCTCTCTCTGAAAAGCATGAGTTAAATATGTAATTCTAAATATATATATATAAATATTTGTGTGTGTGTGTGTGTGTGTGTGTGTGTGTGTGTATTCTTTCCCCGACCCCTCCCCTCATGTTTATCTATATGTGAATATTTTTTTAAACAATCTTGATTAATTTATTTACTAAAGAAAGATGTCCTTAATTTTTCTTTCTTCCATTTTTAGAAAGATTCATAAATGCCACAGAAACCGTTATCGGCTTTCTAAATACAAAGGTGTCTTATTTGCATTACATTATAGTCACATTCTGTCTCCGACGATGAAACCCCATTCCAGTCTTTGCCAGAGGCAATATCTCCATCCATTAGTCCAGCTCGTTTGTTTGCTGGATACATAAGAAACAGTCGACTTCTATCGTCCCTTGGGGGATAGCTAACGCTCTTTTAGTCTCTGGAGTGATTGATTATGTTGTTGGAAAACACAGACAAATAAACTCAAATCAGTACCACTACCCCACATAAAATTACCAGACTGAATTACCTGGCTGCAGTGACAGATGTTTATGAAGCTTTCACAATTGCTTGTTGGAGGACCTTTCCCTTCGGCCACCTGCCAAAGTTAATCCTTCTTTTTTCATTATAATGTGGCTTGCACAGTCGCTTCCTACTTTCAAAGCTAAGATAATTAATAAGTCTAAAAGCCTGAGATTTGAATATATCGTTATTGTAATCAGTTCTACAGCTGATACCAGACAGTAGATAAAATTAGTATTGATAACACAGTACAAAGTGCGTACAATTCTGATTCGTCTTATCTTTCTTAGTGTATTACAGCGAATTTTCAGGTGAAAATGTGAGGATCTAAAATGTACTCCTCCTAATGTGCTGTTTAATAAAGGTGGTCTTCGTTTCTGTAATGTTATTCTTAATGGTGGGAGTCGCCGTAGCATAGCGGCTAGACACTCAGGTGCTGATCGGAAGGTCGTGGGTTCGCTCCCTGGCAGAGCTGGACTTTTTTTCAAAAATGACATTGACTCCCAGGTCGACCTAGCCTTGAGTGGGTACCAGGTGCAGTCCCTGGAAGTAAAGGCGACTGGCGTGACGTTGATCACATACTCCTAAAGGCGGGGAAAAGGGACCTTTACCTTTTGTGTTATTTTTAATGGTGTCTTTTCATGCTTTGATAGTTTTCCGTTGCTTTGTGCTAATTATTTCTCTTCTGTTTGGCTGTCGGTGTTAATTAATACTTGGGTATTCCTGTAAAATCCCCCCCCCCCCATCCCCACCCGAAGAAAAAAATAAATAATTTATGTTTTTTATTTAACGAATTTTATGACTGGTTTCGATCCTAGTTTTCTTCTAATTAATTTTTGTTTGAAACTGTATCTTCCCCTTTAACCCCGATAGCTTTTCTAAACATTTGATCATTGTTTCTATGATGCGCAGTATTAAAATTATGATAAGGTATATCCCAAGCACTATAATCTATGATTTTTTTCTGGGATGGAATGAGCAATAAAACAAATGTTCATGACAAGAAAAAAAAAAGCTTCCATATTTGGCAACAAATGTTAAAGAAAGCATTGATTTATTCAACATAATTACATGCTATGGCGTAGGCTCAACGTCTATTGCTAACCAGAACTTGTATTTCAGTGATGTGACTGAAGGAAAGTGAGAAGCTGTGATGATGTTTTTGGAGCAACAAAGAAAAAGTACCTTTACAACGAAGGTGTGTATGTGTAACTAACTATGCGTTTCTTTACTCTTGTACCTTATGTCACATATCACTCCTGTCGCGCGTGCCTAATGTAAGGATTTCTCCTTCAGAACCAGCAGCACTCAGAGATAATTATGTTGAGTCGTTTGGCTCGTATTGGTCTAAGGGATTCCCCGTGGCCAATATACGATCAACTTATCTCTGGAGTAGGGCAACTCAAGTATTGGCACTACAAAATATGTCAGTATATATATATAATATTTCTAGGCACACTTGGCTGGACACCCCCACTACTTACTAAAGAAAGCCCCCAGGTTATGATAGTTCATTATCATAACCATGTTAACACATATAATGAAGATACACATACATACACAACTGCTAAACACTTAAAAAGGTGAAATAGAGACACCTAAGTCAGCCATTAAAATGAATGTATGTAATCAATATAAATTAGATATATAAAAGTGAGACAAAGGCCAGATCTCAGGATATCATGTCCAAATCACAAAGATCTACACAGACAGAAGGTCTTGGAGATGACATCTTCATCACTGGACACAAGGAGCTGTGAGGAACACAACATCATGCGAAGCATTAGACTTATCTTCTCTTCTCTCTGTCTATGATGCCTCCCTCAGCTCCGGATGATTTGACTGTCTTTGACTCTGGGAATTCTGCTCCACTGGATCAAGTAGTAAGAGTACTTCACTATATAAGATGTAGCAACTGTACTGGTATCTAGCAAGTCTCTATCACCAGTAAGGACACACAATGTCTTTGAGCCACATTAAGCTCTAGTACTGGTAGCTGTTTGCGGCACAATCTCCCACATTTTGGAGATGTCAGGAACCTTCACAGGTGTTAGCTGGTGGGCAACAAGTTGGTTCTGGTGGTTGGATGGTTGGTGGATGTTGGTGAGACTGTGAATCTTCTGCCAGCTCTTCAGAAAATATACATCCTGTCAAGAAAATAACTCAACATTAGTCATCATCAAGAGGGTAACATCTTGACAGGAAAGACAGAGCAAGCATCAGTCATCAACCCCCATCTGCTGACTCCTCCCTGCTCTCCTGTTTCATTCCTCAGATTGCCTCTCCAGACCATAAGACATAAGTCTCCTATATTTATCTGTCTGTTTAGTGCAAGAGAAGGCAAGTCAGATATACAGTGGAGATAGATAAAGTGGTCTAACACATATATCACTCTCCCTATCCCCCTCACTCTGTACACAGACACTAATATTTACTGTCAGTACCTGCATTCCTTAGCTTTCCCAACCGCCCCAGCACTCATTGATCTGGGTCAAACACACACATACTTTGATTAACACAGCCCTGACCCAATTCTGTCCCCATTTCGTATGTACAGATTCTGTAAGTAGTTTAAAACGTACACAATTGTAAGGGCATTAAATGTTTATCAGTATGGGTGGTTTATTGAGGGCATAAGCTATTTAGTCTGTACAGTGGAAGATCTACGTTCGAATCCGCTACTCTAGCGATCAAGAATGGTAGAACTAAGTGAGATCACACAGCCGATATGGATTTCTCTACAGCAGTGACTACTTTACAGACATCATTCTAGGTACTCGTAAACTATAATTAACTTACCCAAGCATATGTAAAAACTGAGACATTTCCAGATTGCCTTGAAAAGTGAAAGTTATACAGGCACAGATTAACACATCTGGACGCTTGAGAAGCTGGCAAGGAGAATAGCGTCGCTTAGACACTTCAGGCGTTGGTACAAAAGAAGTTCCTTGTATACTGGGGCAAGGAGTAAATCGGTTTCCAAGAAACCTTCAATAACTCCCTAAATATATCTCCAAGAGATATACATTTAAAAGTGGAGTTTAGTTAAAGTAACCAGAAAAGGCAGACATAATAATGTTGTCCAATACAGGCCTATATATATAGATATAAGGGACTATATATTTCTGGGCGAGTCCAAGTTTGAATTTTGTGCAGAGTACAGGTAAGACAGGTTATCAGCCTTACAGACCGATGCGTAATGGCTATCATTTCACGACACCTTATATGCTTTGGTTTAAAAACTTTAGACATTTAATGTGTGACAGCGGAATTCAAGCCGACCTGTCATTATATGGGAAACCCTCGTAGGAGTGAAACGACCGAAATATAGCAAGTATCATGAACCGGAGCGAAAGCGACAAGTAACGGAGATTTATCTTCAGTTTTCATCATCATCATCATAATTATCCTCTGGTGTCGCTATACGTTACATGAGGCTCACAGTCTAGTTCTCCATTCGTTTGTATTCTGTGCAGTCTTTTCGATATCAGGAATTTATTTCAGCCCTGCACCTTTAGATTCTGTCAACAACATTGGCCCTAAAGTTTATTCTGGACCTCCTTGTGTCCTTAGTTCATCTGTTTCCCGTTTCAGTACACGTTTTGTCAATCTCTGCTGGCTTCTTCTCAGGATTTGCCAAACATAACGTCACAGTCTTTGTTGACACAAGGGGTTATATCTTACTTCTTCTCCTCTCTTGCGTTCATCTCTGTAATAATCGTCAATTTCCTCAGGAACTTTTTCGAATGCATTTAATTTTCTTTTCATATCTTTATGCTTCTCTAAATTTTATTTGCATATGTTAAAACTGCACTAACATTATAATTTAAAATGCATAGCGTGGTTTAAAAACTATTTAATTTAGAATTACATATTTAACTCAGGCTTTTCAAAGCTACTGTTGCTTTGCCATTTTGTTGTTGTTGTTGTGCGTTTGTGTTCCATTGACAATCAAAATTACTACCCACATAGAGCAAACTGATCCGTTACTTTAACTCATTTAGTCTCTATTGTAAGATCTGCTTGATCTCGTACTGACTGCGGGGATTACTAGTGCATGGAACCAGTCAAACATATTAGCATCTAACGCAGTGGCTCTCAAACTTCCTAATGCGGCGACCCTTTAATACATTTCCTCATGTTGTGGCAACTCCCAACAGAACACTTATTCTTTGCTACTTCATATGTGTTTTTTGATGCTTTGTGATGACCCCTGGTAAAGGGTCGTTCGACCCACAAAACGGTCGCAAGCTTTAGATTGAGAACCGCTGATCGAATAACCAAAGATCTGTACTGTGTATACTAGCTGGGATGATGGCTCCTGACAGCTGATGCTTCTCAGCATGATACACTTAGGCCAGTTTAATGTTCTTGTCGCATTCAGGACAAAGATTCAAGTTAATAAACGAGTCAGCAATGGGTGAATAATGTGGTTAACCTTCCGTCGGCAACCTTTCCTTGCAGGACTTTTTCTGGCACCTGTTTAAAGCTTGGTTAATCTGGAAGTCGTAGGTATATTTTATATACATAAATATATAAATATATACGTGTGTGTGTAAATATGTTACTTTAACTCTTGTTGTCTCTAGTGGGACACCTGATTGATCTGGTACTGATTACAGAGATTGCTAATGCACTGCACGGGTGAAGCAGGTTATCAGTTAACGGAACATGAGTACTGTGTGCACCTGCTGGGATCACTGCCTGTTGGCACGTGAACAGAAGCAAAAAAGGGTCACATTTAGTCGACAGATGCTCAGGAAATGGCAGTCAGGCAATATTTCTACCACCATGCTAACAGTAAATTAAATGTGGGTTTGTCAAATGCACACTTTCCAGTATGTAATGAAACAGTTTGAATTTTCACCACTTGTTAAAACAGGGCACAGAAATATGCCAAAAAAAATGTGTTGCTGACTTTTACAGGAAAGCTAGGAATTTCAAGATGATTCATGGAAAGGGTTGGAGGTGCAATATGTCTCCTGCTGATTGAAGTGTTAAGAGAGGAATGCACATAGGCCATCTAGCAGAATGCACTTAGGTGACGATGATGTAATGCGTTTTTTTTTTCCTGCGAAAAGAAATTATGTTCTTCTGTGCGCAAACATGAGTATGTGAGTACAGAAGTATACGCACAAAAAGTGTCGATGTCTGTAGTATGTATATTTGTGCTGCCTTAAATTAGCATCGGGCGACAAACTTTGGTCAGCATCAGACGGCGGGAACTCTGCCTTCAAGAACAGAACGTGTCATCCATTTTAAAGAGCGTAGTCAGTTCCAGGGGTTGTTTTGACATATTCATGGCATTGTGGTGCTGGGGTGTCTGTGGATTACATACCTCCCCGGGCAGCAGCTAGAAATGCCCTGTACCAGTTCTAAAGGAAATATGGGTTGTGTTTCTGCCTTTCCCTTTAACACGTAGCTAAGGTGGGGCTCACAGTGTGCTCATTCCCCGCCACCAGATTGCCTGCAGGTTTCGCTGAGCTCTTCATGTCTCTAAGCATGGCCTAAGCATGAGTAGTTGGGGCAACTGGATCGTCACGTCCTGAGTCCCTGTGCCTTCACGATAGTTTCCGGTATTCAGGGGGGTTAGCATACTTGTTTCCATTCCTAAGACTGTTCAGCACACCTCTGGCTCCTTCCCTCCCACAGGGGGCAGTACGGTGTGGTACACCGGGTTTATTATCGAGGTTTGCTCCTCTAGATCCATTGTGTTTTGCCTGGGGATTCGCACCCCCAGTTACCGGGACTACCTCGGGGAGGCTGTGACTCTTCGCCACGCACAATGGTCTTGAGGTAAGAGAGGTTTTGCTAGGTCAAGAGGCTGACACCACAATGGACGCTCCTTTCGTGAACAGATATTCACTAGACCTAGGGTGAAGTAAGGGGGGGGGGGGAACCCACTACCCACAACACCAACACTTCTTACCCCCTGCCTCTCGAGGCTCAGTCCCAGTTCCAGGGGTAAAATGTAGCCTAAATAATGCCTTCTCGAAGGGAATTTGAACTGAACAATCAGGTTTACATGCGAGAGCACTTCAACGCGATACAAGTTTACCATAACATACAAAGATGAACAAATCTCAGGCTAGATAGCAAACCCACAAGGTAGATCACAGATACCCGGTCCAACCTCCAAAGAAGTTATAATTACGGCGTCCCTAACGACTACACCATTCAGGTGTAAACTGCATTCTTATGCGAGTAATGACATCTTGCACTTCATCAGAGATCATCATCATCATCACCACGTGACCTGCGTGCATACATCTCTACAGATCTCTGTCGCTTGTCCTCTGGATTAGTTCCACCGATGACATCCCTCCCTTGCCACCGCCTCATTCCATCGGCCATAATCTCTCGTAGTCCTCCTCTCCATCTTCAAGCGTTGACCTTCACAGTCGTCACAATATTCTCCAAAGCCTACCCTCTCATCATATCACCAAAGAATATTGGTTGTCATTGCCATAAAACTTTCTGTGTATATATATATATATATATTGTTTCAAAAGCTTCCTTCAAGTAATCTTCGTAAGTTACTCTGGCAGTCCAAGAGATTTCTAATATTCGTCTGAAAAACCACATCTCCGTCGCCTCCACGTTCTTTATAATTTGTGCACTCACATTCCATGATTCATTACTATTCGGCTACAGCCATTTTGGTACTTTCTTTCTGACAACCAAAGATGTTCTTCATTCTGTAAAATGCAGCATTAGCCTGGCCTATTATGCTCTTAAGGCTGCATTTCATAGAGTGTAAAACATCTTGTGACACATGTCCCTATCTTTGGTTGTCCGGAATAGAGTACTAACATTTCAGAGATAGGCTATCCGTTTTATTCCGCGCGGGTCAAATTTAGAATTAACATCCTGGTCACAGGTCATGTAGACAAAAACACTTATAATATACATAACACCCATATTTTCATAGGATAATCTAAATCCCTCGCTAAACTTCCCCCCCCCCCCCCCCCCCCCCCCCCCCCCCCCCCCCCCCCCGACACACACTCACTCTCACACATAGTGAAACTCTTTTTATATATTCCTAAATGTGTCTGTTAAAGCTTGATATCTGCAGAGATAAATCATGTTACTGGGGGCAATTTCTTGGCGGGACACAATTGGCATTTGCTTTGCAGACATTCATTTTATTCTCGCTCTTTCTGTTGTTGCCAACCGCTGCGTTAGCGCAGTCGATACAAGACTCGCTTTCAAATCCAGCTGCAGCTCGCTGTAGCCACGGTCGGTGTTCGAAACTGCGCGGTTCTGGGGGTTCACCCAGCCTTTAGGCAATGGGTACCAGAGTGACTGGGGTAAATGGAGTAACGTCGCTGTAGCTACAGAGTTACGAACGGAGAGCGACACAGCAATAACGCCGGTTCACATCTCTCGACTTTACCTTTACTTTTACTCACAGAACCTCGACGGCTCTAGAGACACCACAATATACATACCATGTTAGTAAGAATTCGACAGCTGAATTTAATTAATTTATGATTTTAACTGGGGCGGCTGGCTGAGCGATCATTTAGCTTGGCTCTCATTGGGAAGTATCCAACTGAAAACCTTGGTAAAGAAATAGGGAACTTCTCTGTTGGGGCAAATATAAAAATGCTACCCGACACAATTCGTGGCGACTGTACTAGCTATGCTGCACTAGACCCTCGGCTTCAAGACTTCCGTGTCTCAAACAGCGCCATAAAAACTGGTAAATACAAGCAGTTAAACCAGTTTTATGAGTCTGGTGTTTGTATGAGACATAAGAACAATAATAAAACATTCTTTAACTGTGGTAATGGGAACATGCCTCCGTCGGCTACAGAAAGGATGTACATAAGTGTTTGCAAACATAGACCTCCTCGTAAAACAGCACATCATTTGTGTACGTCACATAGCTAACAATAGCCTGCGTGATGTACTGTTCAGTGGGCCTTATTATCTGTAATAGGACGCTCTGTATGGGTAAATTTATCCGTGTGTAATATTGACATGTGTATTATCCTGGATTGATCAGACCAAGATTGATGCAGTTATATCTTTTGTGTAGACCACAAGCAGACCAGCCGAAAAACATTTACCCGCAGCGTAGTTTTTGTTTTCAGACAGATGCCAAGAATATCACAGAATGATAGACACACAAGAGAGCCAATACTTCTCCAGACAAATGAAAGTCGTATACTGATAACGTAGACAATAAGTGTTTTTTCAGACATGTAATGAGAAGGAATACACTCAACAGCTTGGTAATGACTGACAAGACACATATAAAGATAGCAAATGGAAGGCAAAGAGATAAATTTCTCGGTGGCTTAACCGTATAGACGGGGCAACACCAGAATATCGAAAATGGTCAGTAATTATGGTAATCTGTGGGACAGCCAAACATGATAACTTATGCTTATCGGCTTAGAACAGCTGGACCAAGTTGATATTTGTGGGTTTTTATACAAGACAACAGAGCTGCCGTCGCGTAGCGGCTAGACCCTAATCCGCGGATTGGAAAGTCGTGAGTTCGGGTCCAGACAGAACCGGCATTTCTTCTTTCAAATGCGACCTTAGCTGCCTGGTCACCATAGCCTTGAGTGGATACCAGGTTCTGTTCATGGGAGGTAAAAGCGGCCGGAGTGATGCTGACCACACCACCCACCAAGCGCCGATTAAACTATAAAAAAGGTATAGCCCTATATGCCCACAATGCATGAAGGCGTGGAGAAAGTTTCTTTACTTATTTCAGACAAAATGGCGCTGATAAAGAAAGCTACAATTGTGGTAATGGCAGTATGTCTTATGTCACTTATCAATGTGACGCAGTTCTTTTTGGCAATAACTCTCACTGAAAAAAACTTTTATTCTTCGCATAGTCCATTAGCGCCGTGTAAAGTAAAGATCTCTTTTTACGCCTTTAGGCGTATCGGGCATATGGGAGAAGCGCCTATATTTTTACAGACCATCGGCACCAGGTTGGTAATGTATTCAGCGTTACGCCGGCCGTCTTTACTTCCCTAGGACAGTCATCATGTTAGCCATTTTAGGTTGGGTCGACCTGCGACGCCCTTACCATGATGAAACCCACTGATTGCGGTACGTTGGAGTTACGAGTCGGACTCGCAACGCCTAAGCCACAGACGCCGCATTCTTGCTGTGTGGCTGTAGGTATCTCACTTGTCCCCTACCTTGTGACCCGTGTAGGTAAGTAAGTACAGTAATAAGGGACCTTTTCCCAGCCTTCAGACGTATAGGGCCTATAGGGCTTGATCTTTTTTTTTATTGTATAGACGATTCTGCACTCGGTAGGTGATCTGGTCAGCATCATGACGGGCGCCTTTACTTCCAATGACTGTTTTTGGTACCCATTTAAGGCTAGGTCTACTTGGGTTTTTTGTGTGTGCCTCACATCACCTTAAACCTGGGTCGTCTCAGAAGCTAAAGTCATTTTTTTTTTAAATTTATGTCTATTACAGTCAGGACTTGAACCCACGATCTAGCAGCCAAACCATGGCGGCTCCCAGGTAAGTAAGTAAAGGAACCGCTTCATGATTTTGTCGCATCTAGCTCAGGGTACTAGACCTATACTAATTTAACAATCAGCATCGATGAGGCATGAGCTAAATATCGACATCACAGCACTTGAGACAGTCCAAAATCATCTTTAACAGCCAGTGAGAGGGTTCCATTTCTGATGGTTCCAGTAACAATTTGGTCATAAGTCTGTCTTACTTTCCTCTGAGTGTTGAATGCCCACCAGATCCGATGGTCACTCCCATCTGCACCATTCTGTCCAGACCAAAATGATTTGTTTGCGCCTCTGCATTGTTCACTTGCTTTCAACGGGCTTTGATCTAGCTTGTCATGTATAAATTCATCAAACATTTGTGCTGATTAAGGCAAAGATTCTGACTCTTTTTTTCTCCAGCGCTAAATATCTGGGCAATCAATGAATGGATGTGGGTAACCTTGCGTGTGCCACCTTTCCTTCCAGGACTTTTCCTGGTACACATTTTTAGTTTGACCGATCTGGAAGTAGTCGGTCCATTATCCACATCTGTCTTGAAGCGGATTCCCTAGTTATTTCAACTTTTCATTTCGCCTACCACTAATTCAAGGTCTAATATTTTCGATATGATTATTTCTGGTTCGTCTTAGATCTATTGTTATAGCTCTTATTGTCTAACGTTGCTGCTTGTTTTGTTTATCGAATGTAAAATTCGACTTTGCTATCTTTGGTCCAAGAAGCGATACAGTATTTCATTACTAGTTTGGCATTTCAGATAAAGAACTCTGCATATGTTTCATCAGCCCTAGATCAGTATTCACTATTCAGACTCATGAAACTCATTTGCTGGTTGACTTTTTGTTTGTGCTTTGTTATCGTGTGGTTGTTTGTATAGAACGGTATCTAAATATACAGGGTTTTCTTCTTGCATTTCTTGAATTTGCAGCTTAATTTCTGTTTTGTTTGTTCCTAGACTTTATGTATAGTTTTTTTTTTTTTAGCAGCTAGTTGCTCGGATTAAAGTTCAAGCTAATAAGGAAGCTCGTCTATCAATGTTACAGGATTTACGAATCGTGAATACTAGCAAGGAAGCTTTCTATCATTGTTACAGGATTTACAATAGTTGAATGCTAGCAAGGAAGCTTTCTATCATTGTTACAGGATTTACAATAGTTGAATGCTCAAAACGCCTAAAGTCACCAGTAAAAGCGAGGCATGGACATTGTAGATGCGATTTTGTTATATTTGTATATAATGTGTGTGTGTGTGTGTGTGTGTGAGAGAGAGAGAGAGAGAGAGAGAGAGAGAGAGAGAGAGAGAGAGAGAGAGAGAGAGAGAGAGAGAGAGAGAGAATTAGTATTTGTGAGATAGAGGGAGAGAGAAAAAGAAGGATATAGAGTAAAAAAGTAGGGAGAGTGACTTCGTTTGACGATAAAATCCTCTTGTTTAATATATTTCTTTATGCATAGGCCAGGTGTTTTTTTCCTACCGCTTGCTGTCTTGCTAGTTTATGCTTCTTTTGTGATTGAATCTGGGCTAATTTGTGATTGAATCTAGGGTAATCTGTGACTAAAACTGGGGAAATTGAATGTGATGAATTTTGTACAATCAGTCAACCTCATAAACCATATCACCAAACTGTTACTCAGAATTTGAATGAGAAGAACAAGAAAGAAAATCAATATAGAAATTTGCGAAGAGCAGTTTGGTTTTGTGGAAGGGAAAGGTACAAATAATGCAGTTTACACATTAGTAGAGTGGAGAAACAGAAAGAAATATATTTGTGCTTCATAGATTACACCAAAGATTGTGATAAAGTTAAACATTATGTCTTGTCTTGTCTTGTCTTGTCTTATCCACAATTGCCTCACAGCGTAGTGGGGAGTCGCAGTTTTCTATCCTGGGCCAGGTGTGTTGCACGTGTTGTTGTTAGTCTGTGTTGCCTCAGGATCTCTGATATATTGTCTATCCATCGTACTCTCGGTCTGCCTCTTGCTCTAGAAACATTATGACATGTCAAAACTGTTGAGGTATATTAAATTGATAGAAAAGAATAATAAAAAATATTTACTGGAAGCAAGAAGCAGCAGTTGAGCTGAAAAATAAAGTAGGTAATTATGGACAGATAAAGCAAGGTGTAAGACAAGGATGTGTTCTATCACCGGAACTCTTCTCTCTCTCTCTCTGGTAAAAAAAATAATGAGTGAGATCGAGAATAGACCAGGAATACTAGCTGGAGGTATTTAATGTAAAGAATCTTCGTTATGCAGTATTAATCGGGGCCCCGTTGGCGCAGTCGATATGAGACTCGCTTTTAAATCCAGCTGCGACTTTCTGCAGCCCGCAAGCGGTGTTCGAAATTTGGCGGTTTCCGAGGTTTACCCAGGCTCTAGGAAATGGGTACCAGAGTTAACACTCTGAGGTAAATAGAGGAACGTCGCTGTAGCTACGGAATTGCGTGCGGACCGCGACACAGGCGGGCAGTTTCTTATAAGCTGTCGGTACTGGTGGCAGAGCATTCATGGTTTCTAACCGTGTGCAATGACGCTCGTTCACATCTCCCGACTTGACCTTTTTTTTTTTTACAGAAATGATATCTGAAAACACAGAAGACACAACAGTTATTAGACACTGTTCTAATAGAGAGCGCAAAATAGGGACTTTCCTTGAATGTCAAGAAAACAAAAACAATGGTTATATCAAAGAAGAGGGTATCTCCAAACTTTGAAATTGACATATAAGAGAAAATGCTTAACCAAGTCAATAATTCAAGCATTTGTGTTCATTTATAACAGAAGGGTGATGTGTGACAGAAATTAAGAGCAGATTTGGCCAGGCAAAGACATCGTTTCAGAAGATAAAAAGTATCTCATGTAATAAATCACTATCATTTAACATCAGAAAACAAGTACTGAAATGTTGTATAGAGTTCTATATGTTGTATGACAGGAAACTTCGGAATGTGAGCAGACAAACTGAGAAGAGTCTGGAAGCAACTGAGACGTGGTTCTTGAGAAGAATGTTGCGAATACCTTGGACTTCCAGAATAATGAATGTAGAACATAATAAACAACAATGAGAAGAAGACCAACAAAGTTCTTCGGTCATGTGATGAGAAAAGGAGCGCTGGACAATATTGAGACGTCTGGGAAGATCACTGGTAGAAGAGGCAGAGGCAGACCAAGAAAATGATGGTGGATGGCCTAAGACGGTGGCATGGAGGAATATCATCAGTGGAATTAATTAATCCAGAACACGAAAGACCGAGATCTGTGGAGATCTTAGGAGACGTAAACCGTAAAATAAATAGTAAAACAGTAAAAATAATAAATTGTAAACAGTAACAATAAATAGGAAACAGTAATAAAAATAGTGTACAGTATTAATAAATAGTAAAAAGGTGATAATAAATTGTAAAATAATGCATTTTCCTTTTCCAACTGAAATGTATGCGGCGACTGGAGCCTCTAACATGCAAGACTCGCCACTAATCTAAACCAATCTTTCGGTATTTTGGATAATTTACAGTCTTTTTGTCTGTTTTTCTTTGATTACAGTTTGGCTGCCATTTTCATCAT
Organism: Candidula unifasciata; assembly: GCA_905116865.2. Classification (NCBI taxonomy): domain Eukaryota; kingdom Metazoa; phylum Mollusca; class Gastropoda; order Stylommatophora; family Geomitridae; genus Candidula; species Candidula unifasciata. Next base: position 201,281 of record CAJHNH020000430.1, on the reverse strand, counting down.
TGTTTGTTGATTATTTGATTCATTTTTGTATTTGAAGAACGCTGGAATGTTTTGCAGAGACTAATGTATATTCTATGTTTCACATTTTTTACTCTTTCGCATAATTGTTTAAGGCTTCTGCTGCTTTATTTTCTAAGTCGTTGCATTCCTGTAGGTTATACGGATTGTCATTGTCTCTTACTTCGCTAGCTGCTGATTATGTGGCAGCTGTGTCTGCTACCGATTGTTTAAATTGGTCAGTTATTTCTCCAAGCGGTTAGTCTGTGTTTAATCAAGCGACAGTCTGGGTCTTCAGCGTGGACTATTTGCTCCACTTAGCACATCCATTTTTCTGTAATTCTATATCTTTAGTGTGTGTTAGTGTAGAGTGTATTCCCCCTAAATTTCACGCAAGTTTCACTTGTATGTCATTATTGTTGCACAGACGATTTGGCACAATTCGCTAATATGCTGACAGGTAACGTCTGCCAGACGTTCCACATATGAGGTCGGTAGTTCTGTGTGCGCGGGTGTGTGTGTGTGTGCGCGCGCGCACGCGTGTGTGCGTGCATGCGTGCTTGTGTCATTTTGGTAAATAGTGCATGATTCACCAACTGATATCCTTATAGTGTAGGTCTGTGTCAATATCCAAACCAGCTTCTGTCCGTTTGTGTCTCTGTACCGTTTGGCGAATGATGGAATTACACAAACCTAATCACCTTTTCTTCTTAGAACATTTTCTTGCAGGTATTTTAGTATTGATCGACCTGGAAGCCAGGTCGCTTGTTACAAATCCTCCTCTCAGAGGTGGGGGAGGGAGGGGGCTGTACTGAACCTATTCTAAAATTTGTTGAGAGCTCAGTAGGTTCTGAGACCCTGGGTTCTGAGGCCCTGGGTTCTGAGACCCTGGGTTCTGAGGCCCTGGGTTCTGAGGCCCTGGGTTCTGAGACCCTGGGTTCTGAGGACCTGGGTTCTGAGGCCCTGGGTTCTGAGACCCTGGGTTCTGAGGCCCTGGGTTCTGAGGCCCTGGGTTCTGAGACCCTGGGTTCTGAGGCCTATGGACTTCGCTGTATTTATATGTACTAAACTGATGCAGCTCTGGCTTCTTCATACATCTTGCATGTGCATACATACATACATACATACATACATACATACATACATACATACATACATACATACATACATACATACATACATACATACATACATACATACATACATACATACATACATACATACATACATACAGGCAGGCAGGCAGGCAGGCAGGCAGGCAGGCAGGCAGGCAGGCAGGCAGGCAGGCAGGCAGGCAGGCAGGCAGGCAGGCAGGCAGGCAGGCAGGCAGGCAGGCAGACAGACAGACAGACAGACAGACAGACAGACAGACAGACAGACAGACAGACAGACAGACAGACAGACAGACAGACAGACAGACAGACAGACAGACAGACAGACAGACAGACAGACAGACAGACATACATACATACATACATACATACTAAACATACACAAACGCCAAGACATCCTTAAACACCCTTATATACCCACACAGTCTCATACATACACAAAGACCTAATAATACACAATCACCCACACACACACACACACACACACACACACACAAAACACCCATTCATACACAAGCATCTGATCATACACAAACACCCGTATAGACACTGACACCCCCTCATACTAAATAAAGCCCCATACTTAAATAAACACCTCTGCATACACATGAAATTATTCATACACAGACACCCATAAAACAATCACAAATATATTAACACCCATACATACACTAACATCTATACATACATTAATATCCATACACACACTAACGCCCATATATACACTAACACCCATACATACACTAAAATCCATACATACACTGACATCCATACATACACTAACGCCCTTACATACACTAACACCCAAACGTACACTAACACCCATACATACACTAACACCCACAGCTATACATACGCTAACACCCATACATACACTAACACCCATACATACTATAACATATAAATATACACTAACACCCATACATAAACATGCACCTAATCGTAGATCATCACCCATACACACACTAAAATCCATACATACACTAACATCCATACATACACTAACGCACTTACATACACTATCACCCAAACGTACACTAACACCCATACATACATTAACACCCACAGCTATACATGCGCTTACACCCATACATACACTAACATCTAAATATACACTAACACCCATACATAAACATGCACCTAATCGTCGATCATCGCCCATAAATGTACATAATTACCAGTGCAGACACAATTATAAATACGTACACAATCACAAACATACACATATTAACCTATGCATGCAGAATCGCCCATGCATTAACATTTACCCATACATACACACTTACCTATGTACACAATCACCCGCATACATAGTCACCCATGTATACACAATAATCCATACATACTGAGTCACATACACATTCACAATCAATCGCCCATATATTCTCAAACGCCCTCACATGAGTAATGAGTTAGAATATCTTTACAGCACTCCGGACACATCCATAGGTGCACAGAATCCACCCCCACCCCCCAACATATTGATCATCGTCGCGCGGTTAATGCCCTTACATATCCATACTCATGTACACACAGAAATACTCGAACATGTGCAAATATCTATATATATATACATACCTATATATACACACACAGCAGCTCATACATACTCACACGCATACATATCCATTCATGCACAAACACTCGTACACACACTCAAACAGACACGAACACCTACTATATACGCTCACTCACTAATACACATACACACACACACACACACAAGGACACCTTCGACCTAGTGCTTAGTCTAGCATAGGTTATGCTGCAAACGTCCCAACTTACGACTTTTCAGAGCCGCCTCATATTCCTTAGAACCAGTTGCACGTGTTTTTAATACTAGCTGTTTTTGCACAACAGATTTCTTCATTGTACCAGTATTTGTTTCTGACATTCAAATGTGGGTGAATTCATAGTTAGTACACCAGTGTTCTCAGTCCTATCTAATTATAATCACACCACACCTGTTTGATTTTTTTTTCTTTTCAGTCTAATGTATAAAATTGACATCTTCTGTGGCGGTAACATGTTGTTTTGATTGAGGTGAGTGCTTTAACTCATTCTTAGGCAGTGTTTTCTTTCCCCTGTCTTTTCCATGTTATTTTTATAATGTTTTATATCTTACGTGTCATTAGAAGAATATTTGAAATGATGTTTCTATTGTTGTGCAGGAATGCGTCGTTGTTCTTTCCATTAGTTAATTTGACTGTGTTTAGTTTACAGGCAATCGTTTTACCCCGTGTTTTCTCACACGTTAGGGAACTCGACAATCCAGCTGTTTCTTGTTGTAACTTTCTCTACCTCTGTATGACATTTTTATCTCTGGTTGATTAAGCGTGTGTTTTCCCAGCGTGATTATTGCAGCCAGCTGAATTACCATCACGTTTTGGTTGGTTAGGGTCTGTTTTCCATTATAATGACAGTAATGCGTGGTTGACACGAATTCCGAGGGACTAACAAAAATAAAGTGTGTTTAAAAAATATTCATTCTTACCGGTCACTAATAGAGGTAATTATAAATTCGATACCCTGTTTGGGACAAAATATTGTTCATGTTAACCGAGTGTTCGTCTTGAGGGATTTCATTTTAACAATATTATATTGAAAGTAGATTCATGTGTGTACTGTCAGTAAGACTGTAGTTATATTTTTATGTAGATTGTCTGAAATCT
>CAJHNH020000430.1:162500-195000 GCA_905116865.2 Candidula unifasciata | reverse complement strand
GAGGGAGAGAGAGAGAGAGAGAGAGAGAGAGAGAGAGAGATTACTTGTGGTCAAATAGTCATTAAAAAAACAATGTTTTTTTTTTTTTTAAATAACTATATCCTTTCCAGATTTACATTAGCAAATAACGGAAACTCCGTGTAACTGTACATCTATCTATACAACACGCTAACTTTATAGCAACACAAAACGGTTACAAAGTAACCTCTAGTTCATTGTGCGTGGGTTACGTGAGCTAAGTACTACACTACTTTTCGTAACAACGCCTAAAAGATCACACTAAACACGCCGTTACAAATTGTTTATAGTGCTCTGATATCGGAATTGTTAGAAATTTGCCTACCGACTGAAATGTTTTGGTTCCGCATCTGAATCGAGCGAAATATTATAACTCAGTTGGGGTTTTCAGATCGAAGCAGACTAAAATTAAAGTCAAAACTGTTTGAGGAGTGATGACGATAGTCCTGATCTTGATCATGCCAGCTATAAGAGTTATTTATTTGGTCTCTAAAATTAGAGTGTAACACTATATGTCTGATTCACTAAAATTAATGAAAACTGTGATTATATTCACATTATTAGCCCTCTTCTATTATAATTTTACTCAAGAAATAGACCTCATTGTTTGTAAACTGGCCTATACCTTTCTAAGTTCAAAGCAAGTTTATTAACACCGAGAAGATTCTGTCTCAGAACTAACAAAAAACATTATAATGGTTACAGTATTAGTCATTTCTTGTCATTTCCGTTCCTTCTTATCAAATTTATTTTGTTTGCCTTTGTCTTTTATTTAAAAAAAAAAAAAAAACTATTCATGATTACATGTACAGCATTTTATTATGTAGCATACGATTTATTTATGAATTTTAATGCATCGGTATTTTGTCGTGTAATAATTACATAGTTTACAAAAAAAAATTTGATTGAATCAATCGCTGCGTTCCGAAAAATTTTCACACAGGCCCTATCTCCTTCCTCACTAGTCAACAAAAAGTCCCCATCCTCCTAGTGCCAGTTGCAACCTGATTAAATGTCCGCTTATGTTTTCCCCTCAGTGTTGAATATCTTCCAGAACATCTGTGAAACCCCTTTGAATTAGTCTTTTAATGTAGGAAAGATTTGCTGTTCTGTTGCATTGTTCACCCGATCCAAGAGTCTACGCCACGTCTGTTTTATCATACAAGAGCTGATCATCCAGTGGTGCAGCAGCAGCCGGTCTATCAGCCTCTGTTTAATAATCATGGAAAGACAATCCATGACATGTTCCTGATCTTAATCTTATCAAGAGATGCAAGCCACTTTACTTTTTCAACCTTCTGGAATAGTTTCCCCTTGCGAAAAGTATGGTCAGTTGTGTGTACCCTCACTTGCTAAGCATAGTGTTCTCCCAGTGAAACTTGCAACGAAGATTATGTTATGCTATCACAGTCGACATCACTGCACATTTGGCATTTCCATGCGTACTCAGTCCTAAGATGCAGTAGCCACTTCAAGGTACTTCTACAAATATTTTACATGATAAGCTGGTTTTAGTGTCTCCTATCTCAGCCTTGAAGCCATTGTAGACGTGCTTCACCATGCTTTGCTCCCATGTAACGCATTTGTGTTAGTGTCAGTGAATCATCATTATCCAGTATCCCAGTCCGTAGAGCGTTGGTGATATCTGCTCTGTCCATGATTATTCCCAAATGCGTCGGTGCAACGAAGATTATAAAGGTGGCTATTCTAGCAATCGATATCTATAGAGCGTTATTGAAATCTAGGTATTAGAAATGTAATGAGGAGGTAAAGATTATGTGGATACTTCGACTACGTAGCGTTGGTAACGTCATAGCCTGCAAAGGAGAAGTGCATCCATCGTTATTTTTATTGAAATAAATGTCTGATTATGTCCCCTGATGAGTTTAATTCCGACTGATAATTGAAGTGAAGGAACATTTGGTCTAAACTGTAATTTGCAACGAGGCTGTTTACATTTTAACTGGGACAAATAATGCAGAGATGTGGTTAATATATCATATGACTGAGACAGTTGAGAAAGAGTGGGTTAATGATCAAAGGACGTGGGGCTGAAGAGACGGTGGTTAACCTGCTGGCTTAGACAGGCGGAACAAAGTTGGTTAATGTACAAATTCGACGAGACAATTGAGGAAGAATTGGTTAATGTACCAGTTAACTAACACAGAAAAGACAGCGTGGGTTAATATTCGACCAGTCTAGGATAGAAGCGACGGCTCAGCTTCATGACTTGGACAAAGACAAAGGTGTGAATGTATGTAAAGCCTGATTTAAAAATCAGCGATTAGGTGAATTCATGAACAGGCTGACTTAGACAGAGACACCTGGGTGAGTTCATGTACCAATGGACTTGGACTTAAACGATTGGGTGAATTCATATATCAGCTGACTACAACAAAGGCGACTGAGTGAATTCATCTACCGCGCAACTTGGACCGAGGCGATTTTGTGAATTCACACACCTACTGACTATAACAAAGGCGATGTTGTGAATTCTTGTTCATCTGACTTAAACAGAAGCGACTAGGCACATGTATGTATAAGCTGACATAGACAGAGGCGATTTTGTGACTTGATCTGCCGACTGACGAACATATGAAACTAGGTGAACTCATTTACAGGATGTCTGAAATAGAAAGTATATAGTGGGTTTGATTAAATATTTAACCCAGCCAATGATGATCGTCCCTACCCGCATAGGAATGTTCCACCAGGCTTATCTAGCTGCTACGGGTGTCGTGATTGTGATTCTATGGACGTTTTAGGTTGAACGGAATATCAGGGATATGACCTGCTGGTTAGCCATTGATATTAAAATTGTCCATTATTAGGGTATCAAACCTTTAGGTTAAAGGGCTATTCAACTATGTTTACACAGGGGCCATAATTCGGAAAATGGTGATCGTCGCGGGCCAGAGGCCCAAGTTCGAGCATTGAAAAGCATTAATACAATACAACTGGTAATGATCTACGGGCCACTTGTTAGGTCTCCGCGGGCCAGATTTGGCCTGCGGGTCGCCAGTTGAATTGCTAGGCAATAGCCCAGAAAGGGAAAAAAAAAAAGTCCTAAATTAGGTCTTAAAAAGGTGCCAGAAAATATCTTGGAAAGAAAAGCGGCCAGCTTGACATTAATTACATCCCATATCTAAAACAAATTAGCACTATATGCTCGTTTTGCCAATGGTATGAAAAGAAGTGTTTCTACTTTACTTAAGCAATGGAAACCGTAATTCATTCTGTTTTCTAATCTAGGTATCCAAGGGAAGCTACGTATATTTTCATTCTATTTTTATGTTATATGGGTTTTGTCCCTTTTTATTTACTCTACAGCTGAATATAATCTGATAACATGCATATTCTTCTTTCAGTCTATGCCGCGTATTGCTTGTTGTCATGTCTATTCATGACTTTCTGTCTCGTGCAGGCTCAATCAGTTTTGACACCGATTATTCTCATGCCATGATGACAAACTGTCTGAACATCTTGTCTCTCGATCTCCCTCTGTCTCTTTTCCCCTATAACCTTCCGACCGTCAAGATACACAACAGTTTTCTTCTCATGACATGACCCAAAAATGCGCATAGCCTCCTTCTAAAGTGGGCAATCAGTTCTCTTTATGAGTCAGTTTATGTCAGATCTTCTTGATTACTAATTTTTACCTGGCCATGGTGTTCTCGTCATTCCTCTATATTCGCCAAATAATTGGCGAACTGTCTTTGATAAACTTTTTTGGGGGAGGGGGGGGGGGGGGGGGGGGGGGGGGTTGTTCACCTTTCCTGGCCTAGGATTAGAGTAACTTTCCTTGCCATTCATGCCTCATTAGTCGCTGGACCTCTTCAATGTTGCGGGGGGGGGGGGGTGTTATGATATGGCTTGTTTTTGGCGTTCGTTAGGGGTATGTAATGTTTGTCTGAGATTGTGTTGTGTGAGTCAATTTCAGGCGCCGCAGGCACCTGTGTACAAGTAAGAAGTACTGCAGGGAAAAGCGCAACGATTCTTGGCTATCAAAACTTGAATGCTTTTGTTTTTCTACGTTCGTTGGCGGTGCGCCCTCCCCGAGAGAAAGAAAGCAGTTACAAGGAGGGTAGGAATAGAAATATGTCGCTGTTTCCATACTCCCGAATCGTCGAGCAGGTAGCAGAACGTGAAAATATTCAGGCAAGCGAGCGGTGAGAAGATGAGAAAAGAGGCAACGTTTAAACTGTTCACAGTACGGAAAACATGACTCCCCCGCAACATAGGAGAAGTCCAGCGACCTAAAGAGCATGAATGGCAAGTGAAGTTACTCTAATCATGGGCCTGGAAAAGTGATTCTCTTCTCTTCTGTCCTTTATCATTTATTACATACTGAGCATTACTAAAGTTCTAAACATTTTCCTATTGCTTTTAATTAGCATAATAACACTGGACTAATTAAGAAATTTCTTACCCCTTTCCTAATGCTTCATTGTAGCAAAATTATAATTAAAGAGTTGAAAGGTAATAAAGGCGAAGAGTAGTGCAAGGGGTAACAAAGAGTAACTTCCCCCTTGGTAGGACTTCCCATCTTCCATTCTTTCATTCCAGGCTAGATTGGGGGAGTCAAGATTTTGTTCTCCCCAAATTGACACAGTTCAGTTAGTTCTGTTGTCTTGTTGCCTGAGTTTGAATTCCCTGCCAGGGGTGAGTTAAAAGAATAAGTTTAATTTGATGTATTGCTGCTTATTCCTCTGAATTAATTCCACAGGTTAAATTCTGAAATTTAATGCCCACATGGCTCAAAAACTATGATAAATTTCTTTATCCTCACTAACCACGTTTATGATCTAGTATGTACATGTATGCAAACATATTATCTATTTGATGATTGAATTAATGTTTATTTGCTACTAGAAACGTGCATTGGTATTTTTAATTATTATACTTATATTAATTAAGTGATGATAATTATGTCCTCATGTGAAATCTCGGCCAGTTCCGGTTTCCAGCATGGTGGGACAATTAAAAAGGAATGAATTGTATATTCATTATACCTAATCCCTTCTAAGTTGATTTTTACCTCATGGTGATATTAGCTTAATAAATCACTGTCTTGCTTTAATTTAGATTTAGTCCAGATAATTCTGAGACTAGTTTAAGAGCTTGGAAAAGTGAATACCACAGTGAGGCTGAATTTAATATTCACACTGTCAGAGAAGAAGAAAGAAAAGAGATGTATGGCCCCATGCTTGTAATTATTATTGTTGTATATATATTTCCACCATTACTAGGAATATTTCAGTACTGCAGCAGGTGGCCTTACAATTGTAATAATTATATTTCAACCTTCCCTACTTCTAAACTCTGCTGAATAAGATTAGCACATGTGTGGATTTAGATTTAAACTGGAGTGAGTGTTGTATATTTTATGTTAATACTGTGACAGATGGAAAGCCCATTGTCATCTATGATTGTATATTTTGACATCTATACCAGCACCCAGTATGGAGATATGTCAATCCCATTTATTTTCAAACAGTGCAAAGCACCTGTTATGAGTTTCTGCTCTTGGTAAACTCACTCCCTGCTTCTCATTCATTGTGATGTGAACCCATGTGGTTAAAATGAGAATATTGTGAAATATGACTGTGTATGTCTGTGTGTGTAAGCATGTTAACCCTTCAAAGGAGTACTAGTGTGCAGACATCAGAACAATTTACACTGAGGAATGTCCTTTCTTTTTGTGTGATGTAAACTCTTGTTCTTGAGAGTATTCATGAAACTGGTTTCCTAAATATTTCCCCATCAGGATTATGGACCATGTTCTGTACACATTCCCATTCTATACCAGTAGAATGTGAACACCTGTTTCTATCCTACTCCATATATATGTGTGTAGTGTAACAGTTTAAAGACTGGAGGTATTGTTGTCTCCAGTTAGAACCTTCCTGACTGTTTGTATAAGGACTGTTCTATTGTTCTAGTTCCAGATTGTATTCCAGATGGTAGTCCAGAAGTAGATCCATAAGTAGCTGCAGATACCCGATTGTCTGGACTGGACTGGAAGATTCGGCCTGCCTGATGTGTCACCGAGGCTTAGCCAGAAGCTGACATAAGCTACAGCTAAGTGGACAGTTGACCACTATCCTTTTATAACCGGATTTTATATCCACAGCCATTTAGTTATCATTTGAATTTATATTGAATTGAAAATCCTAATAAATGTTAGTTTTAATGTTCCTACAGTTTTATGAAGTTTCATTTTAACTGTAAACATTGTCAGTGAACTTAAGAACATTTAAATATACAATCTTAATTACAGCAGGGAATAAGATGTGGGCAAACCCCGAATCCTCTCATTTAACCAGCAAGGCTGGGGTTACTATAAGACTTTATGATGACCCACTGTTTGTACTTCCCTCTGTAAAGTGCACATAGTGCATTCGCTAGTTAAAGCGAAGTTACCCGCCACAGATTGGGGATCTCGTCCCGGCATAGAACCCACTCACAGAGTGGATTCTCGTCTCGGAACTTGTCACCTCACTCACAAAGTGAGGCGTTCTCCGGGTTTATAACCTAACACCACAAAGTGAGATATTGTTCCTGGTTTTTCCCTAGACAACAGCATATTTTTTTTTATATTTTGTGTTCAAGTGTTTAGCCATCTTTGATTTATTTTATGGCATATACTTAAAGGACACTGGGAGCTCAGAGTCATTAGTTACTAGTTTGCCTGTTAAAGTTAGCAAAAATTAACTTGGGTAATTATGTAACTGAAATTTACAAATAGTTTAAATGTTCACTGACTTTAGGAAATCAAAATATATAATTGGCTAGGACAATTTTAATTCCCAAATTAATGGTTGCCCATAAGGTTAAGGATTTGGTAAAATGGATTGACAATTGCATTGCTATTTTTTTGATTCTGTGATTGATTATTTGATTGATGCATATGTGATTTGCTTACTAACCCTCTGTTGACCTAATTTTCTGAGTCTTGTCTAGTACTCTATAATTTCAGCAGCAATCATAGGTGATAATTTGCAAACTTCTTGTAAGGGTCACTACAGCTTAACCGAGATGGCAGCAAATAATTATCTATTGGGCAAGACCATCTCAGACTTTGCTGCTCATGAGGCAGGTTTGAGTGGGATTGAGCTAGATATGTATGTCTCTGATTTGTTGAATGCCAAATCTCAACTAGAAGCTAATGTAGGTGTCCAAGGGAGGGAAGTAGATTCTATAGATTGGTTTTTTAGAAGTATAGAAATGGGTCAGGCTTGCAAATTCACAGGTATTAAACTGCTAGAGTGTGTTGCAGAGAAGGTCAAGGAAGATTGGGAGTGGCAACTGGAGTGTGTCCAGATGGAACAACATGCACAAACTAGAGGTTTTAAAGAGGCGGTTGAACATGCTCAGTGGAACCAGAAAGCCTTTGCTGGCGAGCCTTCCCGAGAATTATGGATGTTCACAACCCCAAAGCCAGACACTTCCATGTCAGTCAAAAATGCCTTGCCAAATACTAGTATCAGTCACTTAGGATCAGTAATTGAAGAAAGAACCCTTACCCCACCAGAATCTGGAAGTGAAAACCCTGGTAGAGAATGTGAGATCCTTGGCAGCTGTCAAGAGATCAAAACTAGTGAGCCTGCGGCTGCAGTGACCACTAGTGGGCTAGCTACCACAAAACTTGAGTTAACTCAGGGTGGTGATTTCTGTCAAGATGGTCATTCCTTGGCAGAAATAAAAAGTGTTATTCCCAAAACCAACCCCATTTTAGATAATATTATTGTATCTAGAAGCTTGCACAGCAAGGAAACTTTGAAGAAGGTAGGTGGCGAGACAGAAGACTTCAGCTCCACGCTGCAGATAGTATCTTGTAAAGCGGAGTCTGTTTATGTCCATGCTCCCACTACTTATTCTCACACGCAGTCAGTAGAAAGTCATGTGCTAGTTAAAGACATAGATTTTTCCAGTAAGTCGAGTGATATCCTAGAGTTTACTGAGAGAAGCAAAAATGCATCTCAGTCCTGCTTACAAGTTAGGGAAAAAAGAGTCTCAGGCCTTAGATAAGTCCTTGAGGTCTCAAGGTATGTTGTGTGTGTCCCCTCAGAATCAAGGGCCAGCACAACTTTGACTACCAAGAAAATGAGTCTCATGCTTCTGAAAAGCCACTGAGATCTCAGGGTATGTTGTTGTGTCCCCTCAGAATCAAGGGCCAGCACAACTTTGACAACCCAAAATGAGTCTCAAGCTTCTGATAAGCCATTGAGATCTCATGGTATGTTGTTGTGTCCCCTCAGAACCAAGTGCAAGCACAACTTTGACAACCCAACGACTGCAAATAAGCAGGTCATGAGAGACCAAAAGTCTCGCATCTTGGTCCAATCCAAGATGAGCCAACCAAAGCATTTGTGGACACCTCTTCTGAAAAGAGTTTGTGTGTTTCACCAAGACTAGACCGATAGCTAGACAGACTGCTAAAAAGCTAACTAGGTCTACTGAGAACCCCTTAAAGAGTAAACTCCTTAAGCTCAGGTCTTTTGCCAGTTTAGTTAGGAACATTAATGATCCCAACCCTAAAGCTGGTAAGGCTTATGCCAAATCCTCTGCAACCAGGCCAGAAACTTCAGTCTGTGCCAGTGCAGCCAAGAGGAGGAAGAACCCTTCCTTTACTTCATCTTCAGATGAAACCCACAAGACCCAGTCTACGGTTGAGACTGTAGGGTCTGTACACTGTCGTAAGCAGCGCTTACCTTTTCTTCCATGTAAATCCTCCCAGATAGTTTCATGGATAAGACGCACTCAGACAGGTATTTTGAACATTGAACTGATCTTTCCTTCATGCCATCTTTTCTTTGTTAAGATTGTTTCTATTCAGAGAAGCGGACAGTCCGCCTTGACTTTCTCTGGGAAAAGACTTTGGTATGTTAGTCGCAGTCGGTCATATCCGCTGGGACGGGGCTACAAATCCCAGTCAGTTGTTAAGGAGAAATTTTTTGTTCCTATTGAGATCCCATAGCAGATTAATTAGGGGATAATTTAGCAGGTGGATTGTAGGTAGCAGAAACAGTATCCAGGCCAGTTTAAGTTTGATATGTAAATATCAAACTTATCTTCGTTGGGCATATGTGACGAGCTGGTCTGGACAGCTGTTTCTGTCCTTTTAAAAAGTGCTTTGTTTAGATAATATTATTACTAAAGTTCTAAACATTTTCCTATTGCTTTTAATTAGCATAATAACACTGGACTAATTAAGAAATTTCTTACCCCTTTCCTAATGCTTCATTGTAGCAAAATTATAATTAAAGAGTTGAAAGGTAATAAAGGCGAAGAGTAGTGCAAGGGGTAACAAAGAGTAACTTCCCCCTTGGTAGGACTTCCCATCTTCCATTCTTTCATTCCAGGCTAGATTGGGGGAGTCAAGATTTTGTTCTCCCCAAATTGACACAGTTCAGTTAGTTCTGTTGTCTTGTTGCCTGAGTTTGAATTCCCTGCCAGGGGTGAGTTAAAAGAATAAGTTTAATTTGATGTATTGCTGCTTATTCCTCTGAATTAATTCCACAGGTTAAATTCTGAAATTTAATGCCCACATGGCTCAAAAACTATGATAAATTTCTTTATCCTCACTAACCACGTTTATGATCTAGTATGTACATGTATGCAAACATATTATCTATTTGATGATTGAATTAATGTTTATTTGCTACTAGAAACGTGCATTGGTATTTTTAATTATTATACTTATATTAATTAAGTGATAATTATGTCCTCATGTGAAATCTCGGCCAGTTCCGGTTTCCAGCATGGTGGGACAATTAAAAAGGAATGAATTGTATATTCATTATACCTAATCCCTTCTAAGTTGATTTTTACCTCATGGTGATATTAGCTTAATAAATCACTGTCTTGCTTTAATTTAGATTTAGTCCAGATAATTCTGAGACTAGTTAGAGCTTGGAAAAGTGAAAAGTGAATACCACAGTGAGGCTGAATTTAATATTCCCACTGTCAGAGAAGAAGAAAGATGTATGGCCCATGCTTGTAATTATTATTGTTGTATATATATTTCCACCATTACTAGGAATATTTCAGTACTGCAGCAGGTGGCCTTACAATTGTAATAATTATATTTCAACCTTCACTACTTCTAAACTCTGCTGAATAAGATTAGCACATGTGTGGATTTAGATTTAAACTGGAGTGAGTGTTGTATATTTTATGTTAATACTGTGACAGATGGAAAGCCCATTGTCATCTATGATTGTATATTTTGACATCTATACCAGCACCCAGTATGGAGATATGACAATCCCATTTATTTTCAAACAGTGCAAAGCACCTGTTATGAGTTTCTGCTCTTGGTAAACTCACTCCCTGTTTCTCATTCATTGTGATGTGAACCCATGTGGTTAAGATGAGAATATTGTGAAATATGACTGTGTATGTCTGTGTGTGTAAGCATGTTAACCCTTTAAAGGAGTACTAGTGTGCAGACAGCAGAACAATTTACACTGAGGAATGTCCTTTCTTTTTGTGTGATGTAAACTCTTGTTCTTGAGAGTATTCATGAAACTGGTTTCCTAAATATTTCCCCATCAGGATTATGGACCATGTTCTGTATGCATTCCCATTCTATACCAGTAGAATGTGAACACCTGTTTCTATCCTACTCCATATATATGTGTGTAGTGTAACAGTTTAAAGACTGGAGGTATTGTTGTCTCCAGTTAGAACCTTCCTGACTGTTTGTATAAGGACTGTTCTATTGTTCTAGTTCCAGATTGTATTCCAGATTGTAGTCCAGGTGGGAGTCCAGAAGTAGATCCATAAGTAGCTGCAGATACCCGATTGTCCTGGACTGGACTGGAAGATTCGGCCTGCCTGATGTGTCACCGAGGCTTAGCCAGAAGCTGACACCTAAGCTACAGCTAAGTGGACAGTTAACCACTACCTTTTATAACAGGATTTTATATCCACAGCCATTTTGTTTATTTTATTTGATATCCAATGCTGAAAATAAATGTTAGTTTTAATGTTCCTACAGTTTTATGAAGTTTCATTTTAACTGTAAACATTGTCAGTGAACTTAAGAACATTTAAATATACAATCTTAATTACAGCAGGGAATAAGATGTGGGCAAACCCCGAATCCTCTCATTTAACCAGCAAGGCTGGGGTTACTATAAGACTATATGATGACTCACTGTTTGTAATTCCCTCTGTGAAGTGCACATAGTGCATTCGCTAGTTAAAGCGAAGTTACCCGCCACAGTAAAAGACATCTGACTTGAACCTGTGAATGAAAACAAGATCACTGACCTGATCCGTGATTCTAAAGTCTTTGAGCCTGAGAATTTGGTAGCGCATGGCTAGTGCTATCGGCAGTTAAGAGTTTTATTTCCGCCCGCAAAAGAACAAATCCATGACCTTACGTATTTTGTCTCCCTGACTTCCGGTTCCGACATTGATAGAGAATGGCTTATGTTGACCGTTCTCGTCGCCGTTTCTCCTCCAGTTTCGATGTTGCAATATTGTGGAAGTCCAGTTTGCAGCCGGAGCTACTGAGTTTAGTGCTCCTGGCGGCACTATGAGCTGTGATTATCGGTTATTAACTGAGTTCCAGATTCGTACTTAATAGCAGTGATGGTTGATGTATTTTCTTCGTTGTGTTCCTGTGATAAAGCGTGTGCTATAGCTGCTATATATTTGCTGGCCGTGGCTGCAACTTGGCCGTGGACATGTGAAGAATGGTCAGGAATAGTTTTAATCTACTCATCGCCCAGCTATTCGTTGAATGAAGTTGATTTTCAGCGATGACGCCTGGTCTCGCATTGCGTTTAGGGAGGCATGCACCTTATGGTTTGCCAAATCAAATCGTGTGTGTTTTGCTGACTGAGGACTCTTTGTATGGCTACGGCATTCACTTGAAGTGCCCAGCGTATCTGACTCAGTTTGTGACTGGAATCACTGAAATAGGCTGTTGAGCAATTATAAGCCAAGCTCGTTTGCTGTGATGCCGGAACCGTAATGACTAACTAACTAACTAACTAACTAACTAACTAACTAACTAACTAACTAACTAACTAACTAACTAACTAACTAACTAACTAACTAACTAACTAACTAACTAACTGTGTCTCACTATGAGAGCCCAGAGTTTTTTTTTTTTAATCTTCTGTTAGCAGACTAATTAACTTATGTAAAATATATCAAATAGGGTTGGTTATTTCACCTGGGTTGCTGGCCCATTTGGATGACCCTTAAATGCATGTCGTAAAAGGAGACTATTTTAGGTTTCTGAAATCACAGTGCATCTGCCTGAGAGGCGAAGAACCATTTGTCTGCATACAAATACGCCACATCTGTAAATGGATGTGCACAAAGCCAAGACCGGATTAAACACGTGCTAAAGGTCTCACATCACATAGGTAAGGGGCACCGCATACATTTTCAAAAGCCGCGCAGCTGAGGTTTTATGTTTTCGGTTGAAGTTCTATTTAAAAAATACCATCAGAACAACAATAGCGGCTTCAGTGGCTTAGGCGGTGCGAGTCCGACTCGTAATACCGACGTACCGTGATCAAAACCCACTACTGGCTCCGTGGGTTTTTGCCATATTATGGGGCGTCGTAGGGACGCCTAAAATGGGTACCAGGGTGGGCTGTCCTGGGGAAGTTTAGACGGCCGGCGTAATGCTGTCTATATTACCCACCGAGTGCTGATGGTCTGTAAAAATATAGACGCTCTTCCCATATGCCCGAGACGCCTACGTCGTGAAAAGGGATCTTTTCTTACTTTATCAGAACAACAATGCAACAAGACAGACTGGTTGCCTCATCTCTAACAATCTAGAAACAGAAATGTTACAAAGAATTAGTCTGAGGACCTGATTAAAGACCGCAATTTAAAAAAAAAATTAATAATGAAAAGAAACCTTTTCAGGTATAAATAAAAAGAAAGTATTACAAATAGACATTATCTTCCATCTTACTGTAAATTTTGTTTAATTTTAATTATTACATGTTTTTTTTTTTTTTCTTCTTTGATAGTTTAAAGTTTACTGCGCACGTAAAATATCATTCTTTGGCAGTAAGATATGGAAAAATGTGGCCACTGCGCTGAGATTCTCTGGACTCAGAATTGATTCAGAATTAGAACATGGCACTTATGGCTTCCTATCCTTGTGCCATGATGTTGATCCGTTGTTTAAAACTGAATATCATTAATGTGGGGGGTTGTTCTTAGTTTGTACAGGGACATAAGCACTGGAACCTGTTGGCTGAAGTGCCTTGACCCCCCATTATATTTAGGGATCACAGCTCCACCCCCCCCCCCCCCGCCTCCTAATAATGTTAAAAGCGTACTTAGAGATCCTGTTTAACAGTGCATAAAAATTGTCTTTCAAATTGACTTTCATGTGATTTCAAACATATAATTATTTTATTTATGTACAATTAATAATTTCATAAAAGCAAATGTTATTATTATGTGAAATAATCCACGTGAGACAAAAATGTATATAAACAAATACTTTAAAAGATAATTCCTACACACGGTTGAAAAACAAAATTATTGGGTACAAAAAGCGCTTAGGCCTTCTGCCCCTTAATGTTACTTTGGGGTGGAAAGAGGGGGGAGGGAAACTCACGCAACTGAGGCTCAGTGCTCCCTTGTGCCTAGATGTTGAAGAGGTCACAGTCAACGTTCCCCTCTCCTCTAATTTCGTGCCTGGAAAGATGTAAACGATGGAAGAGGTCGGGTTGTTGGGGGTGTGAGGGCAGTGTGCCTACCCAGGGGCCCATAAAACTATTAAGACAGCTCTGTTGGAAGCTGTGGGGGGGGGGGGGGGGGGGGGGGTGGGGGGGGGGGGGGGGGGGGGGGGGGGGGGGAAAGGGGGCACCTAAATCTTGTGAGTGTTCGGGACATTTAAAGGGTTCCAATTCGGCCCTGCACAACACTCCAGTTCTTGAACAAGACAAAAGTCCAGAAGTGGCTAAAAAGCAAAGATGTTTCCGCAGCGTTTTCAGCCTATGAATATCAAGAAACAGAAATAGGGTAAACTAATCCTAACATAGATTACAGTGATATACTAAGTGTCATAATGAATGTATATAAGGAAGTAGTTTGGTGAGCTAATGGCTAGTATATCTCACAGAATACCTTCTGCAGCTTGCAGACTTCTTTTTTTTTTTTTTTTTTTGTCATTCGGTCTTTATTTTGATGTTTTTTGCATGAATTAGAGGTTTAGTTTTTTTTTTAAAACTTGTCCAAAGGATTATAAATAGAGCTGCTGTCAAAGACAAATATTTTTGCGGAAATACTCCATTGTCCGCGCTTTCAAGACTTTCATAACATCATTCTCAATTCTGTAATAGATTTACAGTCAGGAAGAATTTGCTTAAATGAAATAATTGCCTCCAGGCTTATTTTAATATAATTGTCTTTTTAAGTAACAACCCGCTACTTTGAACTTCCTTGATTTTAAGAAAGGTTTTGACAACACGCAGAATGTTACGGTAGATAAAGGGTGTTGTTGGGTGGGGGTGGGGGGGGGGGGCTAGACATGTAAACCAATTAAAGTAAACATTTTCAGCGCAGTATATGAGGGCTCAGAGTGTGCAAGGGGCATTCATTATGGTTTAAGTGATTGTTTTCCAATCGAAACTGGAGTGTCACATGGATGTATTTTATCTCCTTGTTTGGCACTGACAAAGAAAAAGTGTTGTAAATTGTACACCACCAGAACATCACACAAGCGATAAACAACTGGTGACTCGAAGTGCCACTATGCGGATGAGGATCACCCGTAGAGAGGTTTCTGAAAATCTGTTCAGCCGTTAGGCCATATATAAGACCCGGCTATATTTAGGGCAAAAGCAAAAGCCAGGGTGGGGCTTCAAAATAACAAAAAATGTCTTCCCAAATAGGAACGGGTCAAAAAGTGTTGTGAAAAAAATATCAACATCAACTTAGTGGGGCGTACAAAAATTTAGGATTTAAATTTTGCCAATGACGATGTGCTGAAAAGTAACAAAAGCGATGACATGCAAAGAAAGACAGATAATTTAGCGAACATAACATTTAGTGCCAGATTACAGATTGCCTAAGGTAAGGCAAATATATTAAATACATCAGTGGGATGTTCCACCAGAAAAAAAAGTAAAAAAAAATTGCATCACCCTATTAAGTTAACAATTTTGATTACTAAGGAATTACAATGAACAAATATGATACGCACTTGCAAAGCAAAATCAACTTTTAAAAGCCTGGGCAAAATATAAGACATATTTTTAATTACAATATTATTTCGGTATTAACGTAAGCGGGGAAAGTTTGAGTACAGCTGAAAATGCCGAACGCAAGTTAACGCATTCAAAAACAAATGCTTCCTAATGAATTTATTGAAGATTAAATGAGATGAATTCCAGAGTTAGAATGAGTTAGGTTACTAATCGATGTTTCAGCACTTTCCTATAAGAGATTCTTCCTGACCTTTACAGTAATAATCTGATTCTATGTGCGTTTCACTTTTACTCTGAGTGTTAAATGTCAAATGAATTATAGAAAGGCAAAGAAATAAAAGACATGCTTCGACAACCACCAAGACAACCTGGTAAAAAACAAGAGGAGAAGTGCAACGACAACAGAAGAGAAACACATGACAAACCCGTGTACTTAATAGTTAGAAAGAAAGGCGGGGAGGAGGGTGGCAATACATTAGGCAAATCACAAGGAGATAGGAACAGGGAATCGCTAACCAGGCACTGAAATAGGAAATAAATAGACTGAAGAAAAGACGGCGCCCAAGAGGAATTATGTCACGAACAGAATGGTTATGAGGGGGTGGAATGGAGAGGGATAGACTGTGGGTCTTATGTGACGTATAACAAAAAGACTACACGATGATGATGACGACGATGATATATACTTTACTGGGAGCTGTGGTTGCTCAGTGGCTAGCATGCTTACCAGGGTGTCCAGTTTTATAGGTTTCAATCCCCATCAGGAATATTTCATAAATGAAACGGACTCCCGCCAACCTACAAACTGATACTAATTAATGCTGTGGAAAGTGTTACAATAAATGATATACAGATGTCCCCATCTTCAGCAGCAAACAAAGAGTTCCAATTCCGATGACACCATTAACTGTCTGATTGCATATCCGTCTTGCCTTTCCCTTGAGTGTTGAACGTCTGCAAGAACCCCTGGTAACTCCGCGCAGCGTCATTCTCATCAGACCGTAATGATCTTTTTGCGCTTTCGCACTGTTCACTCGTTCCCAGAGTGCCCTCACAAAATCTAGCTTGCCATACATCAGTTGACCACCAAGTGGTGCACAACCGCCCATCTTTCTAGTTGCTCATTCCCCAACACACCGGCATGACCTGGAGAGAATATCCAAAGGATGTAAACTACCGGGACCTCTGAAGTGATGCTTGCCACTTTGCACGGAGCATACCTGTCTCCACCTTTCTCAGCATGCTCTGTGATTCAGTTGCACTCACGGCATGCGTGTACAGCTGATTTTCACGCCAGTGAAATGCAGAAGTGACTGCCTCCACCTCCATTCTCAAACTAGACGTTTTCATATCATATATACAAGGCTTTGTTGCAATAAGCAACGTCCATTCGCTGTTGCTTTGAACACCCATGCACTTCGTCTGCCCCTCAACACAGAGCCATCTATATAGATAATCACATAACTTGGGCATGAATTGTCATGAATCATTTGTTGAACTTCTGATTCTGAAGCGCCAGCTGGACAGTCCCTGTACTCACGAACCAAAGTGATAAGAACCCTATACAAGTCTGGATCTTGCTCGGAACACTTTAATCCACTCCTCACCTCGCACAAATTTATCAAGTCTGCACACAAGTATGATTGTGTCTTTAGCTTGCGCCATCCGAGACCTTAATCTTTTTAGTCTTTGACCCTTAGCTCTACCCAGGGCTTCATGCAGGAGGTGCTTCTTGTCTGCAGCTACTCTGAGATATGACTTTGTTTGCAGAATATTGAGGTTATCTGTAATAGTAGGCAATGCAAGCATATATCGCATACCTACTAACGGGGTATCTCGTGTACATCTAAGAATTACTCGCATGGCTTCATTCCGTATGCGTTCAAGTTTCCTTAGCTGACTCTTTGATATGGTAAGCATTCCAAGTTCATAATCTATTACCGACAGGATCACGTGCTGAAACATTATGAACAGCATTCTTTGTTCCATGCCCACTGCTCTTCATATAGACTAACCTGACTTCGTCTGGGACCAGCGCAGTGTCTTTTGTTTTTTGCAGTATATATTTTATATCATCCACCCTAAAGATATCATGAAAATAGTTATCATTTATAGTATTGGATAGATTACCTCTACCTGAATTTCTAAGCTCCTAATCATTATGATCAGTTTGGAATATAAATCTCTCGAAAAAAAAGCTTCCCCTTTCTCTTTGTCTGTTTTCATTGGCTTATCGTTATCAGTGTACATAATGCCTGTTGTGACAAGCCGATCCTTCCTTTGCATCTGACTGTGAAGTTTCCAAAACCTACCTGTAGATTAACAGATCATCACCCTAGTGATTTATCCTCTAATTTCGCTCATAAAATGTTCCCATTTAGGCTTTGGCGTCTGCTGCGCACCGCTTGAATTTTTCTACTTTTTCTTTTCTACCTTTTTCCTACATCCTCTTGTAACCTGTAAGGAGACTTTCATACTTTCTGTAATTGCGTAACTGCTGCTCGCTTTGCTCTAGATGTCTGTTCTACTTCTTGGGTCTACCATGGAGGCTGCACAAAAGCAGAGGACGTGGTTTTGCTGCACACCTTCTGTCGGAAGGGTCCAGGAAGAGTACTGTCCCTCTCATACTTAAAAGCTCTGCGCGTTCTCACAGCCCTGATCTTGCTAGCTTTAGAAATCAAGACTGAGTATGGCAAATGGCCACTCTAATGATTGCCTAAGACACTCTATTTTGAGTCCAGCGTTGCTGACTGGGTAACAAAAGCAAAATCAATAGCCACGTCTGCATCACCAGGTCTCAATGCCTTTCAAGTTGGACTATGTTTGCATCCACTATAGCCTCTGCTAAAGCATTTCCTCGTTGTTTCTTCCCCACTACTGTCCTACGACTTGTTCCGAGCATTGAAATCCCCACAAATGAGAAACCTATTACAAGGGATTTCCTCCATCTCTTTGAACCAATCCCCATGTTCCAACTGCTGCGTAAACATTTGCCAGAGTCCAGGTTGTTCCCTCATTATCTATATGTATGCCCTGAATCTCTAATGCACTATGATTCCACTTGTCCAGGTCAAGAACCCCATGTTTCACCCAATTCTCAGCCAGCAGACATTGCTCATGTCTTTCCTGTCCGGTAGGATTTACATAACTAATGTATCCAGGACAGTCATATCTATCAGTGATTAATTCCTGCAGCATGATGATATCAAAGTCTTTAATTCCTGCAGCATGATGATATCAAAGTCTTTAATTCCTGCAGCATGATGATATCAAAGTCTTTAATTCCTGCAGCACGATGATATCAAAGTCTTTAATTCCTGCAGCATGATGATATCAAAGTCTTTAATTCCTGCAGCATGATGATATCAAAGTCTTTAATTCCTGCAGCATGATGATATCAAAGTCTTTAATTCCTGCAGCATGATGATATCAAAGTCTTTAATTCCTGCAGCATGATGATATCAAAGTCTTTAATTCCTGCAGCATGGTGATATCAAAGTCTTTAATTCCTTCAGCATGAGGATATCAAAGTCTTTAATTCCTGCAGCATGATGATATCAAAGTCTTTAATTCCTGCAGCATGATGATATCAAAGTCTTTAATTCCTGCAGCATGAGGATATCAAAGTCTTTAATTCCTGCAGCATGAGGATATCAAAGTCTTTAATTCCTGCAGCATGAGGATATCAAAGTGTCTAATTCCTGCATGATGATATCAATGTCATAAATCAGTCTTTCCAGTACAGTTCCTCTCTGCTTGGCACTACGACAATTCCAGTAACCCGCTCTAATATGCTCCGTTTGTCGCTTGACTCTTCGGGCTTCGGCTCTTCTATATGTATTCCTTCTTCTTTCTCGATTTCCTCGTCTTCTCCTCTTCCCACTCTCTTCGCTTCCACATGACGATGGTTTCAAGTACAGTAAAGGCACTCTGTAGCTCCGGTGATGTTTCTTTTTATTTGTAAGTACAAAGCAATCAAAAATATTCTTTAAATGCAGGAAGTACACGGTCACCCTACTATTGCATGCCTGCTAAGGAAGAGGCAATGGATGTACTCACCGAGTCCATAGGCCTGACACTCCTCACCCGCTGAAGAGGACATTCTACGTTCATGACGGTATCACCCACAGTCACTCACCTAAAAGGCACGTAGAAACACCGTAGGCTTAGGTTTTTTGTCGAGGTTGTAACTAGATCCACTCTGTTTTGCGCCTCTTTGGTCACACACAACGGTCTTGACTGTAGAAGTGTTTTCTTGATAGAGGGACTTACGACCTAAGTGTGCCTCTTTCACCTTCTAGGTATTCTTGTTCTTATTTTTTTACTTGCTCCTTAACCGCTTCGGATATCGAGGGAGATACAAGGTCCTGCTTCGTGCTTTTCTGGCTGCTTCGACCAAAAACACATTGTAGTGCTGTAGAGTTTTTATGATGTTATCTTTGCATGTTCATCTTGGTCTACTTTATCCCTCTCCTCTTCTGGTATATGCCTTAAATGGTATAGAATCAGAAGGCATTCTCTAAAAGTGGGCAAACCATTTAAGTCGCTGTCTTTCTAAGTAATTTAGAATTGGTTCTGTGCCGACTTTTCTCGTATGGGATTGTATCTCTTTTGGTCATTCCTACAGCCTTTCTCAGACACCTCATTTTTATGGGTACTAATTTTCTCCTCGGTTAATTCTCAACTTTATAATTCTGTCTGGGTAATAACTGATGTCTAATATGAAGTTAGCTATGTCTGGATGCACCAGGAAGCCCACTTTATTCTTCGATGTTGTTCCTCCTGGGTATGTTAAAAGATAGTCTTGTGTACTTTTTTATTTCCAATTCCCTTGCGTCAGCTAGCTCCATTAACTTGATTATTCTTCTCTCCTTAATTTCAATAATCTCTTCTGTTTTATTTCTAAGCCTGCGGTGTTAAGTGTTGCAATGTTGTAATTCGCTTTTCTGTCTCGTAGTCCTTCAACACTTGCATGGTCAAATGCCGTTTTATCAGTCCGTTTGTATCTCATTGTACTTGATGTAGCGGTATTAAATCAATTTCCGGCTTGCTAGGCATGTCGCAACTTTACCAGAGCCCCGTTGGCCAGAACGTTTAGGGGCGACCCAGGATGGCCTTCATGGCTACCGTAGCACAAGGCCACACTTCGCCCAATCCTTGCAATACCCTATAGGTACAAGTACTATAAGCAGACAGCAAGTCCTATTGTGGGACTAGATGGTAGGTGAGACCCACTGCAATGTAAAATGTGAACACCTGGGAAATATCTGGTTAAAGACCAACCCATATGTGACGTGACGCGGTGGATTAAATGTTTATAATGTTGAGTAGGGATTTTCCTTTCAACACATTCCCTCCACCAGATTAACCGAACTAAAATCTGAGCTATGTTGCTCTCAGACAAAGTCCTGGATACCCAAGAAAACAGCCATATTGGCTCGTTAAGTACATTAACATTAGCTGAACTTGGTACCCACAAGAGAAGGAAAGGATTTTTAGATGTCTATAGCATTAACTGAATGAATTATTAGACAGGGCAAATGATTCCTCCGTCTTCTACCTTCTCCCGGTGTTATTATGAATAATTAAAGAATTATTATCATATTATTTGAGACCCCACCAAATGTATTTCTATCTATCAGTTTAGTTAAACAGGTAAGACTGAATACACTTGGAATTTAACAGACAATGTAGTATAAAACTTTACATACAGCTTTATTTACTAACAATGAAATTCCCAGTTTGTTGATTTACACAAACAGTGACTGGTTAAGGTGATGATAGTGATAGCTTCAGCGAGAAAACAGCTCCGGGGTTTAGAGTGGTGTGATGATGGTGATATGTTAACGTAAAAGATGTTACCTTAACTTATAAGCCTCTGACAGCCGTGAGGCACTGTCAAGCTTGTCCAACTCTTCCTTGCCTGTTTTCTGCCTGTTTCAGCTTATTCTCCACTTCATTCCCACCTCGTTCTCCACATCGTTCACAGCTGGCCGAGTCTAACACAATGTAGTCTCCTTCATGGACTGATCGTCACATGGGCGCTGTAATCATGGAAACAAACACATACGTGTAGTATCTTGACTTACACTAAGAATACATGTATCAATTATTTTAACATATAATAATAAAATATATCCCATCACTCCTCATATTCCACATTCTCTCCAGTCTAGTCTAAAGGTCTTTTGTCTTACATGGACGTCACATATCCTGCCTTCCCTCTCATGCTATGTCATGATAGTTGACTTTCTAAGTCTGTTGTCCGTCATCACTCAGACTTCGAACTGGCTGACATTGATTTGACATAAACATGTGGAGCAGGTTATGTGCTGAACACGCAAACAATTTATGTGTGCACGCTGTCCTGAATATTATCTTTCAGTGACCGTGAATTCTATACACCCATCATTCTTCCCCTGGGGTTATAAATCCCCTGTTTAGGTGAACACATTAGGTGAGCACATGGTGGGCACACAAAAGTAACAGCATCCCTGCACATATTTGGGCATCATTTCCCACAGTCCCAACTCATATTTTGGCTGATCATGGAAACAATATAATTACATTTCATTATAGCAAATGTCATTGTTCACATCTTATTTTATACACATGAAAACATACACTGAAAAACATGTGACACAAACACACAGGAAATAGGAATAGTTTAGCAGTTCCCTAACTGAGATACTGAATACTCACAAAGAACTATTTCAAGCAGAATGTGCAGACATATTAGGAAAAGGTAGTATAGACTAAGCCTAACTCATTAACCTATACATACAAGATTAAAATTAATATTTTCTCATACCAGGGAACTTTCCAGCAAATGCCAAACACGACTCAACCAGTGAGAAAATACTTTTCTACGGTAGGTCTGAGTCTGTGGCCTGCTGGCGGCACTATGAGGTAAAGCTACAATGCTCGCAGTATAAGTATCAATCTATTGTCCAAATTAAACTCCTCCCTTTACTTAGTTCTACCCAACCCTCAAGACGATGACTTAAGCCACGCCTCTGAAGTACCTATCAGATCAAATTAGCTAACAAGTGGCCTATCACTCAAGGTGAACGGCCTTGACCAGTGTTTGGACAACTTAATTGGCAAACACCTGTTCTCTTGAGAATTTCACTGACGTGTTAAACTTCAACCTCTCGTCGCCACAACGTCTACCAGTCCACTTGTTTCCCCTAATCTAGTCTTTCAAAGCAGCCCCACTCAGTCTGTGTTAGGTAACCTTTATGACCTACGGTCCAGCTCAGGGAAGCTAATCTCAGGTGTGATACTAAGTTCCCCATTCGCTGGCCTCTACAGTGTGTGGTCAGGAGATAACATTATGACTGGCATGAGAATCAGACCTAACATCCCTAGTCTGAACCAGCGGGCTGTATTACGTAGTGTTATGTAATTTTAAACAAAGCGCAGTGGCTTTGTCTCGGAGAAGGACTGGTAACAATTAAATCCGTGCTG
Source organism: Candidula unifasciata (assembly GCA_905116865.2). Lineage (NCBI taxonomy): Eukaryota > Metazoa > Mollusca > Gastropoda > Stylommatophora > Geomitridae > Candidula > Candidula unifasciata. The sequence continues at coordinate 172,309 of CAJHNH020000430.1, read as the reverse complement.
TTTAAAGTAACATTTGGTTTAAGGGCATAGTCTCTTGTCTCTCAATAACCAGAAGAACTTATTACAAGTACTCAACTTCTGGAACCACTGAGATCGTTTCGTGACACCATATTTCATAAAGCCCCTAACCGTCTGTCACAGTAAAGATGAAGAACCATTCTGGTAGAACCATCATACCTACTGATGTCCATAATGATAAGAATGAAGCTAACATTTCAATATTTATTGATGAAACTTCAACAGTATATGTTATCAACCACATCAAGGCCAAAAATCCAGTGTATTGCCAATTACCTCTTCCCTAGCAGGTAGGGTTATAACAATCCTACGGAACAGAGCATAACATTTGTTCGAGAGCATGACAGATTACAAATGAATGCTCATGAACAGGCAATCTACTGTCATCTGTAGCAGGTTCTGGTTCTGAGGTCTGCTCCTCTACTGAATCAGACTGGGATATGTCTACATGCAACTGAAATAACCAGATAGGGTACAGGCATTGAAGAAATGAGCCTATATGATCAGGCAATGTTCTTCTCTTGATTAAGACGGGCTGATTTATCCATCACACTGCACATTCAGCTCCTGATGAAGTGTAGACTGGCATCAATGTACACTGTCCATAGGTTCTGCCTTTTTGATGTGGACAGCCTTCTCGTTACACCGCAATAGTTTCTGGCAGATTGTAGACTGTCGTTGCTGCTACCAGCCCTGGGCTCAGGATTCAATTTCTGCATCTTTTGGATTAGACTGGGCTCTCCATATCACCCTCATATTCATACACAGTCCCTTACAGAGTTTTAGGCTGGACATTATTCTTGCGAGCCAGGACGTTTCAGGGAAGAGTTTGCCTTTCTCTTGAATAGAACAGCACGGGATCTCCAACCACTCAAACTCCTGCATAGTGGGTACTCCAGCTGGAGAAGACCATGATCATGCCTGTAACAAATTAACACAATATAGATTACATCCATTCTATGCCCCATATGAATTACAGTACAAGAATCATGGTGTCATATTTAACGAGCATATTTAAGCCCTCGCCACAACTTCAAATTTCCATAACTGGACAGACTTTTTCCTTTTTCCTTGAAAGACTGGAATCTTCATAGATATACCCTAATAAGGTGTACAGAGTGTCCGCCTAATGACAGAGGGTAATTATCCTGTATAAATAGACCCTCAAAAAGAGTTCCACGACATTAGATCCAGCCACCCCATTCAAGGATGCTGTTCATCATAATACATACAGTACAAATAAAATATTATAATACAGCACAATTTCACAGAATACCGTGGATCAAGATGAGGAAAAACATCGACATTCTACGCGAGTTAAACATCCAGGAGAACTGACTAATAAACAGCATCTTGTCCCAAAAATTGAAGTATTTTGGCCACAGCTAACATCATGGTGGCTTGGAAAAGACGGTATTGACAGTTTGTGAAAGGCAAGACAGGGGTCGACCTCCGCGAAGATAGATACTGGACATTGAAGTTACATTGAAAATGAAAGCACACGCGGCTGAACAGATGGCTAGGGAAAGAGATACTCTCAGGCGTGCCGTGAAAAAAAACAACGTTCTGTAAAGGACTTGCTGATTGATGTAATACATCACATATGGCTGATATCTCAACTAGTTTTTGTATCCGTACACAGATATCGCTCTCATGCCATCATTCTCCACACAGGCTTTTATCCTTCACCAGAAAGATAAGAACAATAAGGATTCCGAACAACACAATAGGAATGAGCATATGAATCAAGCCATTCCACTTGGGTGAAGTTTTACATACGGACTTTCACACTCAACATGTTTTCTCCTACAGTATCAAGATGGATTGGATCATGTCCTACCCACGTATGGAATCAAGACATCAATCTGAATCATAAGCACTAGGATTATCCCCTAACATCAGGTATACTAACTGAATGAGCACAAGAATCTTTTCTGCAGACATGTAGTTAACAGCTACAGAACACAGCATTTAGAGTTGATAGACGAAGTATTTGTCTTATAAATGCATCCATGAAAATTTACTTGTACACTGATCCTTTGATCATAGCAAAAACACACGAATAACCATTGCAATAATATGAAAAAATAGGAAAACACTCCCTTTTTTACGATAATTTATTAACACTGTGTGGCACAAGCCAATTTATTCCAGAACAGTGTCTCGCGATATGGAATATGAATGCATATTAATCTCCTGGCATGTATCCAGGTAGACATACGATATATTTGCAAATGCATGTTCCGGTTTTCCCTTCCTCAGATTGATAAGGTACCAATGCATTAATCTTTCCCTTAGACAAATATCAGCTACCTTTTGCAGATATCCGGGTTATTTGTTGTCCTTCCTGTCGTCTCCCTGTTTTTTACACCCACTTCTCTTCTACTGCTGTAAATTGTTTCTGATATCACTACACTGATTTGTCCAATGTTGGCAATGTTGGCAGTGCAGGTGAAAAGCCTTTCTCTGCAATCTCCAAATCTTGCAAGTCTGGCCATTTTTATGTCCCTAAAAAAGTCTCCGTCGACTTCAGCTGTCAGATTTGTTTCCCTTCTTCCCGTCCTAAGTAAGTGAGTTTCACCCCATCAAGACATCACACAGAGCGATAAACACCCGGTCACACGAAGTGGCATCACGCGAATGAGGATCACCCGTGGAGGGGACTTGGAAACCGTGTGCAACCATTAGGTCATATCAGGACCCCTGGAAACAGCCAGGATGGGGTTTCAAAATAGCTAACAATTGCGTCAAATCATAGACTGGTCTTAGCTTGTTAAAGTTTCCCAGAATACTGTTGCTGCTTCCTGAACTGTGACATGCGGCGTCCGTGGCTTAGCCGTCGTGAGTCTGACTCGTAATTCCAACGTACCGCGATCGAAATCCACTGCTGACTGACTGACTGACTTTCTACTCCACCAGGACATCACACAAGCGATAAACACCTGATGACACAAAGTGCCACCATGCGGATGAGGATCGCCGTGGAGAGGTCCCAGAAACCGCGTTCAGACATTTGGTTATATTTATGGCCTGCCTATATTGCGGCCCGCGGCAAAAGCCAGGGTGGAGCTTCAAATAACAAATTTCATCCTGAAAAGGACAATAGCTGACTGCGTGGATTTTTATCATGGTATGGGGCGTCGGGGGTCGACCACCCCTAAAATGGGTACCATGATGCATGTCTTGGAGAAGTAAAGACGGCCGGCGTAATGCTGACCGCATTACCAGGCTAGTGCTGATTGGTGTGTAAAAATATGGGTGCGCTTCCCTTAAGTGCGATGCCCCTAAGGGGTGAAAAGGGTTCTTTACTTTTAGTTTACTGAACTGTGACGCTGATTGAAGATTTAATTTTGTCTGACACTCGCACTTAGTCCATTCGCATACTTCTGCCGCTTAATGTTAAGTTGTTTATTTTTTTTTTAAATGAACTTCTCTCCTTTATTAAAGCGATCCATCCTTATAGCGCCAATTCAGATAGAAAATCATTATATGACAGGAAACAAAGATTACTGATGTATTATTAACCTTATCAATCGAGTGAGAATTAATTTATACAAATATTACTTCAACATTCCTTTCAAGACGGTAAAGCCTGTGCTTTGTAATTTAGCATCTATTCTTCTTCTTGCTCACATTCTTGTTCTTGTTAGTTTTTTCTTCTTCTTCTTGCTCTTCTTTTTCTCTTTCTCCTCCTACCCCCTCTCATCTTCATCGAATTTATTCTTCGCCAACAGGATTACTAGACAGTAAACAAGTAAGTTGAACAAATAAAGGAGATTTGAGAAATAACATTTATCAGACGATCTTTAATTATGTTTTTTTTTTTTTGCTTCAATGATATCGTTCAATGTGTCATTTTACTTAATTCTGTTGTAATAGCTGTCCTGCAAATTACGTATGTCTGAGTGTATCTTTGTTTAGTTTAATTTTTCCTACAAGTGTCTGGGAAACTGATAGAACATCTCATTTGTGTTTTTAAATATGAATTCACCTTTCTGAACTACAAGCTTAGGCATCCACTGACAGCCACTTTTCATATGCCAGTCAAACAGAAACTAATTCCAGATCCCCTCCCCCATCCACCTTTTCAAACATTCATCATCATCATTATCATCCTCTAGCCAAGACCGGCTAGCTGCAGCTGGTCTTAATCTAGCAGTTCCTTTACGAAACGTCGTAACAGATAGTCTGAAAGAAACTTGGTCGCTCGCCAGCTTTTTCCTGCCCTTTCCTGCCTTTCCAACCTTCATGCTGGTCAGTCCCTGCCTTTCTTATCAGATACCGGCACTTTCCAAGCCACTGATATTTTTTATTTGGCCAAAATATGCCAATTTTTAAAACAAGACGCAGCCCACGAGCCCAGTTTTTAATTTCATAATTACTGTTCGTTTTGGTCCCACATAAATTAATTGTCAAATAAATGAGACAGTTTAATTAGGATAACCTATGGCTACAGAGACTGACTGACGCATAATTTTAGATAACAAGCAGTTTTTGTCCTAAGTTGAAAACACACGATCAGTGTCTCTGTCTCACATACACACATAAGTAGGCGACCATAAGGGCCCTGTAATGTGAGCATCTGGGAATGTATAGTGACTTTCAATCAATAAAATATATTTTTTAACGTTCACATTGATTCTATGTAATATTTGTTTGCCCCCCCCCCCCACCCCACCCTCTCTCTCTCTCTCTCTCTCTCTCTCTCTCTCTCTCTCTCTCTCTCTCTCTCTCTCTCGCTGAGTCACTTACAAATGCGTGCATAAGTGTGCGCGCGTGTGTGTGTGTATGCATGTGTGTGTTTGGCATCGCTTAGAGCAGAAATATTAGCCTGTGTGATTTCTGTAATTCGTTATCTTACCTTCAGAGGGTGGATGCGTGATCTCCAAGCATGGCGATCGCCTAGAGTGCTGGAGGTCTTAGGTTCAAGCCACGGTAGAGGCTAGAATTTTTTCACGTGCACTACTAGTAATTTTCCCTGGTCTCTGGGTAGCAAAATCTGTCGCCCGTGTGTATTGTTGAACACGTAAAAAATTATGTGGCAGTTGGAAATCGAAAAAGAGTAGCCTTACGGCGCTGCCTAGGCAAAATGTGCAGTTAAAAATTTACTAAAAGTATTTTTAGGATCCCCGCCTGAGCTACGGAGTTAGTGCACTACGCTGAGATTATCGACTAAGGCTTCATTCAGAAGTACAACGAAGCACTTATGGGTTACTAGTCTTGTGCCGTGATATTAGTTACTCTAGAGCACGCAACATGAAATAATGTTAGTGGCCGTTTAAATTGTATTATTAGGAACCCCCCCCCCCCCCCCCCCCCCCACCCCCCCCCCCCCACCTCCCAATGGTTATTTCCATTTCACATGCTTAATCTGTTAGTATTTTTAAGAGACTTAAAAAATGATTACTACTGTACTTTAACCAACTAAAAAAAAAATTTTTTAATAGCTGAGGTAGCTTTAGTAAAATTTTAAAAAGCTAGAAATGAAGGTTTTTAGGACCGCATGGCTAGTGCTGTCGCCATGACTGTGCAGGTAAGGGTTTTATCTTGCACCCAAGTTAAAAACAAAAAAGAAAGTCACCAGCCGTACCGAGGATTCGAACCCGGGTCTCCCGCCCAAAAGCCCAGCGTTCTAATCGTTCGGCCAGCCATCATTCCGTGACATAAAAATAAAAAAGAGAGGGATGAGCTACCTTACTACTGTCCGTGCACGTTTTACGAATATGGCGTTAAAAAAAAAAAATAATTAGTTTAGAAAATTGTCAGAACAAATTTCTATTTCAAACTATGACAGGTAGCATCAGAACAAACATATCCTAAAAATTTTAGCCAAATCGGTTCAGTAGTTTCCGAGTCTACAGGTAACAAACAGATGAACATTTAAATATATATAGATACACACACACACACACACACACACACACACACACACACAAACATATATAAATATATATATATGTGTGTGTGTATGTGTGTGTGTGTATGTGTATCAATGTTTGTGTGTTTGTTTATTATATATAGACACGGAAACTACTGAACCGATTTAGCTGAAATTTTCAGGATATATATATTTTGATACCGGAATTCTACCTGTCATGGTTTGAAATAAGTGGCGACATTAGTTTGAAATAGGTGAGACATTTGATGGGAAAATTTTCGAAACTATTTTTTTCATTTTAGTGAATTTAATTTAAGCCACGTTCGTAAATCCGCATGAGCAGTGGTCAGAACGCACGAGTTCCATTATTCGCCAACGAATTACCTACAGCAAACCGGACTCTCTATATATATGCGCAGGCAAGGATTGCGACATTAACCATATTAGACACAATTTCTATTTTCTTTCCTTTCAAACAACCTTCGATGAGTTAAAGAGTAGTCGATGGATTTGAGAGGGAGAGGTTGGGGGAGGGGCGCATTGAAGACTATCTCTATAACTTCGCAGACAATGAATGCGACATTAACCGTGACAGACACGTGCGATTTCTATTGTTTTGCCGTTTCAATAATACTTGAAGTTAAAATCTGGGATATTTGTCTATGAAAAATAATTGCCTGCGATTTTGAGTTGTGTTAGAATCGGGCACAGTAGTCGGGACACACATCTCAAATAGTTTTGTTCGCAAAATAAAATCCTCACTTGCCTTGTCGTGGCGACAGCTCTAGCCATGTGGATCTAAAAACTAAAAAAAAACATTACAGTTATGTCGGTGAACCAGTTTATAATTGAATATGACCATATCGCATACGTATGATTTCATTTCAAACTTTCCGATTGCAGGGTTACACTGGATTTTCGTAGATTTCCATTTATTTTCATTTAGATTTAATTTTTTTGTTTGACATTGCGTTGGAATTAAGCTGTGCTGTTCACTATACCGTTCACTTCGTAATTATGGTGTATTTTTCCTGTTTTCGTTGCTTTTCCCTTGGGGGGGGGGGGAAGAACACAAACTGTTTGCTAAGAGAGCTTCAAGTCACCGTAACTGCCTTACCCACTTAAAGTAGCAGCAGTATTAGTTGTAGTCGTGTTTGGGCGGTTACACCGTAGTGCTGTCATGCCGGAGACAGCCGGTAAGGTGATGGCGTTTTTTTGTCGGGGAGCGAAATTACACCTCCTAACATCACTAGTCCGTGGCGACAGCACTAGACATGCGGCGCCAAACCCTCTGGCTCACTACTCCCTGTCTACTCTGATGGTAAAACAGATAGCAGTGACATTATTTTAGTGGTGGTGGTGGTAGTTGTACTGGTACTTGAAGGATGGTGTGAATATTAAACTAGCCGAATTTACTACTCAATACAATTCCTGCTCCCCATATTAGTCCGGATGGACAGGGTATCAAGGTCAGGTGATGATTTTTAAATCCTTTGAACAGAGAGAGAGCAGTAGTCGGTGGATGGGGGAGGGGAGGGGCGATGACTGATATTATTAACTTAATGAGCTTAACACATGATTTTAAAGTTTTCATTTCTTAATTTGTTTATATTTCACTAACGCTACCTCCACTATTCTCATTTTTTTACGACTTACTTTGTTATTTACAATTACAGTTGTAGCTTTACTTCTGTCTCTTATAAAAATACAAACAGCTTTAGCATGTGATAACCAGATAACAATTTTTACTGTACTATTAATACCATTTAAACGAATACTAATAAAAAGACACAATTATATGTTACGTGTTCTAAAGTCGGCAAACCAGACTATCTCTATATCTGTGCAGACAATGATTGCGACAATAACTATATTAGACACGTGCGATTTCTATTGTCCTTCTTTTTGATGAGGGAGAGAGTAGTAGGTGGATTTGGTGATGGTGGAAGGGGGAGGAGGGGGAGGGGGGAATCGAAGACTATCTCTATGTCTAAGCAGACAATGATTGCGAAAGTAACCATATTAGACACGTGCGATTTCTATTTTCTTTCTTTTCCATTTAGCAAAACTATGCCACAGCATCCCGTGGCCGGGTACAGCTGGTATGTATTTATGTATGTATGTATATATATATATATATATATATATATATATATATATATATATATATATATATATATATATGTGTGTGTGTGTGTGTGTGTGTGTGTGTGTGTGTGTGTGTGTGTGTGTGTGTGTTGTGTTTATCGTCGCACTGTCTGACTGTCTGTTTGTATTTTTGCCTGTCTGAATATCTATCCACGTATGCATGCGTGTTTCTTTATGTAAATACTAGCTGTACCCAGCCACGCGTTGCTGTGGCCCAGAATGGTGAAATGAAAAAGAAAAAAATTAGCTCTCAGCTAACAGTATCTGTCACAAGCTCCACCCCCCCCCCCCTCGCGATGCTCAATGGTCACGTCACAGGTAATCTTCGTTCGCCCTTGAGTGGGCCGTTGGCACGTTGTGCTTACAGCTAGGCTGCGATATCTGACCCAAACTCTTTAGTCTTAGGTATTATAGTTGTAAGGGGGTTAATGCCAGGCACTGTTAACTGAGAGAGCTTAACAAATTATTTTAAAGTTCTCATTTCTTAACTATTTATATTTTATTAATTTCGCCAGGTGATGATTTTTCAGTCCTTCGGATAGGGGGATATGACTAGGGGAGGGTAGATGACCGCGTAGATATCGCAGACTAGCCAAAACGACAACACAACGTGTCAGCCGCCCAGTTAAGGGCACACTAAAAAACAATTATATCACCTGGCGGGAATACTTACAACTAAGCTACCTAGCAGGTAGTGGAAATAAAATTATATAAGGCGAAGTTAAAAAAAAAATTATGCTTCAGGCTCAGGTCTTTACATGTTCAAATACTCAGTCAGGAACTGGTCGTGTGCATTACGAACGCAGATCAATTAAGACAGTTCAGCTCCGCCGCCATTTGCAATGCACAATAGTATTTTATTTTTAACGAAACACAAAACAATTGGGAAAAAACAAAATATACTCAGGGCTGCCAAAAGGATGTGTTTGAAAACCCAAGCTAAGGTGACCTAAAATACCCAAGCAAAACATAATCCACACACACAAAAAAAACGAAAACAAAAAGCCAAGAATGATAAAGAGTACAGAGTTTAAAATAACGACAGGAACAATTTACCCACTGTTATGTAAGTATATACTGTGGGAAAAAAGGATACATTAAAACAACAAAGTAATCAACGCTGCAAAATGTGAACCCAAGGTGACATAAAAATATCTAGATCATGGGAGAATATTGACAGCCCTGCTCAGCAGTCAAAAATGGCCAATCAACTAAAAACAAATCCGGGCCGGCAACGAAACAAATAATGATTTGATCGTTGATGAAGCTACGTGGTTCGTGGTTTGTACGATTTTCTGACATAAAAACACGCGTTGAGTCAAGGTCAACGTTTGTGTGAAAATTTGAAAGCAATCAGTTCAGTACTTTCTGAGTCTATACATAACGACTGAGGAAAATTAACATTCTTATTAACATATATATGTATGTATGCATGTTTCTTTATGTAAATATATGTATGTATAAAGCCATGTATATGTTTAAATTATGTATGTAATTCTATCCATCTATCTACCCATCCGTCTACGCATCCATCCATTCAATAGAATATCTATCTATCTATCTATCTATCTATCTATCTATCTATCTATCTATCTATCTATCTATCTATCTATCTATCTATCTATCTATCTATCTATCTATCTATCTATCTATCTATCTATCTATCTATCTATCTATCTATCTATCTATCTATCTATCTATCTATCTATCTATCTATCTATCTATCTATCTATCTATCTATCTATCTATCTATCTATCTATCTAT
>CAJHNH020000430.1:87500-160000 GCA_905116865.2 Candidula unifasciata | reverse complement strand
AATTATTACTAATGCACCTAGACCTGGACGCCAAATTTCAATTTGTAATGATGAACTCATTGCAAAAGTAAGAGAACGGATGCAAGAAGATTATTGTTTTACTGTGAGAATAATGGCATATGAATCTGGTGTTAATAGAAAGACCATTCATAACTTTTAGTGCATGATTTTGGCAAGAAAAAAGTTGCTTGCCGATTGGACCACATTCTTTGTCTGATGACCAAAAACATCAGCGGGTTGACTACCCAAGAGACATCATCAAAATAAGAATTGTTGGCCCAAAAAGAAATGTTTGTTCTTAGCCTTCGAAACCTTTCCCCAGATTTGTCTCCCTGTGATTATTTTCTATTCCCAAAATTATAGTTACGATTGAAAGAACGCTTCTTTAACGATATTGATAACATCCAAAGGGCCGTAACATCGATTTTAAGGGCTATAACAACAGAAGAACTACAGAGGTCGTTCCCGTGTTTGTTAGATCGAGTTACTTTGAATAAAAAAGAGGACACTATTGATTATTTTAATTTCTATGAGATTAGTTTAATTACTTAATTGTCGGACTTTGTACATCTTGTGTTTTGCAAGGTATGACAGACGCTCAAATTTCAACCAACAGAGTGCGTACTCTAAGTTTTTATGAAATTCAGTAATCTCCTTGTGAGATGCAATGTTTCGTGTTTTTTGTACCTTAAAACCCTTACGTCCTTTTCAGGACGTAATTTTTTGTTATTTCTTTTAAAACTTAATAAAGAAAAAAAAAATTTTTTTTGTTATTTGAAGCCCCACTCTGGCTTTTTCCGGGGGCCGCAATATACGCAGGCCATTAAAATGGTCAAATGTCTGAACGCGGTTTCTGGGACCTCTCCACGGTGATCCTCATCCACATGGTGGCGCGTTGTGTCATCGGGTGTTTATCGCTTGTGTGTTGTCTTAGTGGGGTAGAAAGTCACTCACTCACTCGTTTTTCAAAGCCAAAAACTGGCTCTTGCCAGGGGCCGCAATAAAGCCGACCGACCATAAATATTGTCTAATGGCTGAACGCGGTTTCTGGGACCTCTCCACGTGACCCTCAGCCACATGGTGGCACTTGTGTCATCGGGCGCTTATTGCTTGTGTGATGTCCTAGTGGGGCAAAAATCTACTACTTTTATTCTAAGTTTTTGTTTTCTTGCTTATCAAATACTTCCTTTTCTTCTTTCCAGCCCACCAGATCAGATTTTACTACATAGTCACCCCTTTACGTCATGCTCATTAGGGAGCAGTTCGTTTATTCCTTGTTGTTCCTCCAAATAGGTACAGGAACCCTCATGGTGGTAAGAAGGTAGTGACGCCGGAAACCCATGGACTGAGGAGACGCTGACGTCCAAGATGCAGTTTAACGAACGTTGACGGTAAAAGAAGCTAACAGTGCAGCACTAGATTTTACTTATGACTGTAGGTAACTTTGCACACAACATAATATGGGAGCAGACTGCGAGCCGTACCATCATCATCATCATAAACCACTTCTGCCGTTAAGCGTTACGCGGGGGTTAAGAGGGGGGGGGGGGTATTATTTATGCGAACCTTATTTGTGATGCATAAACGACACGAATTATAACATATATTTATAATATACTCTTCCTTCTTGCCGTTATGGTCTTTTGCCACCCGCAGCAATCGAAGCTTCATATAACTAGCGTGGGCCAACATAAATATTACAAATAACAATTTTATTCCTTTTCTAGTTATTTTTAATTAATTATAAACCTTTCACGTCACTGGGTTTTACCAGCTGCTTTAAATATCACCAGTAACCAAACACCTCCGCCCACCCCACTCTGGTTTCATCTCCATAGAGAAAATTGTGCATTATTTCTGACAGTACCTAATCAGAAAGCTAAGCATTGTTATATAGCATCCCTGATATCTCGTATTTATATATAAACACGATGTTTTGATCACCGCTAACCAGCTAAGTGAGCTTTGTTGTGATTTTTAGTTTGCGAGTGTTGTTAGAAATAACTTTCACATGCGTCACACTCCTTTTTTAATCACAACATTCAAAGTGAGGCCTTTGCTCCCTGTTCATTTTCTAGTGTAATTTCCTGAACTCTCCTCGCAGTGCAGATAGTTCGCGATCCAGAAGTAGTCTTCACTGTACACGCAATTTCACCTTTTTGTACTTAATAAGGGCCCAGACACAATGCCCACACTTGTACGGGATATCTTTAGACGCATGGACTCGTTGCACAGATTTTAAGTTTGACATCGTCTCTTTCTTCTACAGTAATATACACACCAGAGGCGCCCGACAGTGGGAACTCAGGCCTTTTAGCACCCCCCCCCCCCCTCATATTTTTTGGGAGGGAAGGGAAGACATTGGTGCAAAGAAGCCCTAGAAATATTGAAAGGAGGTTGAGTGGAAACTCTAATCATGCACAACTGTTGTCATCATAAGCATGTATTTTAACATCTAATATTATTTGAGATGTAATATATTTTTGCAATTCAGCATACCATGTACATTTTTTGGCGCACTTTAACAAGACTTTTTTTATGTTGCGGCGCTTCTAATGACACATGATTATCATGTGCTGAGAAATCCATTAATATCATGAAAAATAAACAAGGCTCAAATGTTACTACTTTGGAGTATAAAGAAATATGCTTACTAAGGAAAAAAAATTGCAATATTTTGGAACGAACATAATATCACACGGGAAATGTGAGACAATGATTAACTTCAATAAAGGCAAAGAAAAATTAGCATTTTAAAAGCTAAGCTATATTGTCTGTAATCAGATTTTCTTCTCAAACTCCATGCCGTGTGGCGTTAGTAGTCATCTCTATACGCTACCTTCTGTCGTGAGTACTGTCAATCAATTCTAACAGCGTTGATTCTCATCTCATAATATTAAACTGTCCATCATATTTTCTCGCTGCCTATGTCTCTTTTCCCCTTCATCTTTCCTACTGTCTCGATGTACTCCAATTTTCTCCTTCTCATCACATAAGCAAAGATTCTAGATTGTCTGTTTCTGATGTGGGCAGTCAGTTCTCTTCGTGGGTCAGCTTCTTTCAAGATATCATCGTACTCTTTTTATCTGTCCAGGGCATTCTTATCATTCGTCTGTAAAACCACATCTCCAAAAACAAAGGCATTAAAAGAGACTGTACACAGTACAGAGGCATCTCCCTTTTGAGTAGTACTCTTCAGCTTTTTGATTCCGATCTCTCCCCTTCCTATATACAAGAACATCATCTGCAAATGTCAATATTCTGCCAACTCTAGGTGTTTCCATGCAGGCAATCTTGCTCGTGGTAGTCCTGGAGCTATATTACATGGTTCAGATGTCCATGAACCCAGGCGGAGAGCTACCCGGCGAGTATACAAAACGGCTGCTATCCAATTCACCAACCAAGGACAGACTTCCTTCTCCAAAAGCGCTTTCATCAAGATACTGTATCTGACTCTGTTGTAAGCGTCTTGTAAATCGAGTGCCGATACCACCGTTGCCTGTCTGTTTCGGAAACCTTCTAAGGTATCAAAGGCAAAAGTGACTACATTTGACCATGTGTCCTTCCCCGACCGGTAACTCCCCAATCCTCGTGAAAAGAGATTACTCAGTTTCAAAATTTCTTGTAGCTTACCCGCCACTATCTTCTCCAGCACTTTACCAAAGGTGTTTTGTAGGGTTATTATCCTAAAGCACCCGAGTGTTGAATGATTCTTGTCAGGCTTAGGAAGTGGGATAAGGTAGCTGTGCATCCTCTCTTTTGGGACTGAAGCTGTCCTGATGCTCTGGTTAAAGCAAGAAGTCATCTACAACAGGTCTGCATCACTCATGCCTTTGTTGCGGGAATATCTAACCCCGTTAGGCCCGGGCGCAGCAGTGTCTTTCACCCTTTTCAGAACACGTTTTACATCTTCCACCGAATGATTATCTTCATAATGTCTGTTCTTTAAGATGGATGCCAGATTTTCTCTAACTCTATCTCTGTTATCTCCATCCTTGTGGTCTGTCTGTGAAATGAACCTCTTCGGGAAAGCCTACCCCTTCTATTTGTCTGTAGTTAATAGCATACTGTCATCTCTATGAATTGCTCCTACTACGCTGCAATGATCTTTATTTAGCATCTCCTATGTACCCTCCAAAACTTTCCTAATGTCTTATCGCTCCCAATCTTATCAATAAAAGGCTCCCATTTTTGCTTTTTTGGCCTATGCCGCACAGCGCTTGAAAACTCTATCTTATCTTTCTATCTCTTTCCGCGCACTCCAACTCCTCCTGTGAGCTTAGGGCTGTCTGTCGTACTTTCTTTAAACGCTTTACTGCAGCTCTCTTTAACTTCCATGTCTGTTTAACCTCTGATGTCCACCATGGAAGCTGCACAAAAGTAGATCTGCCGGCCCTCTTACATGCCCTCTGTCGGGGGAGTCCAAGAAGTGTGTTAGTCCGCTCATACTTGAAAGGCCTAGAAGCTCCTGAAGCCTTGACTTTCCTGGATCTGGAAATCAATACCTAACTTCGCAGATGGTCACTTCCATGATCGTCCAGGACATGATGTCCTGCAGGGTTTTCGTAGCTGACATTCCTTTTCCTATTCCAGTTGTCCAACAAAAATTTCAAACTTGATCCTTTTTCAGCTGCCCGGAGGCCTGCTATATGAAGGAAGGTTTCTTGGCTGTCTTATTTGGTTTCCTTTTAGTTGTGGGGTGTAGTCACACCTGATATTCCGGTTCTTTGCTTCCTTGGTACGGTGTGATGCTTGTGGTTTTTGGGTCTGGTGTGGTCCAGTTCTCTTAGTGCTGATATATGTGGGTTTTAGCTGATTGTTGCTGGTGCTTGATTCACCTCTTGCTGATCGCTGTGCTGCTGCCCTATTGCTGCTTGGTTGCCGTTCTGTAAAGCCGCCGGGAAAAGCCAAACAAACACCACGTCTCAAACAATGCTCCCTTTCAGGACAACCAGGGCCGTGACAATCTGTTGTTGTGATCAGCCCCCCCCCCCCCCCCCAATCCCCCCACAGAGTGTGGAGAAGTAGTGGAGGTAAGATAGGCTGCAGATGAGAGAGGTAATTTGCTCGAATGTGCCAGGAGATGTGATAGTTAGGTCGGAAGAATTAGAGCGACAGATAGATTGAGAGAGGTGGCTTCTCGACGCTGGAACTTCTGGTGGGTTGAGATCACGTGGTCTGAAATAAAACTGAGGGCATTGTTAACATTCATGTGGTTTGGGGGTGGGGTGGCCTAAGAGAGACTGGAATCTCCGAGTGCTGGTCCCCTTTAGTGCAATGTCTTTAGCAGTCTGCTCCAGAACGTCGGGTGGCCTTTGGTGGTTTCCGTTGTCAACTTCTGGCTGAAAGAATGTTAATTAAAGATTTTGTAATCATTTAGGCCTTCACGCTGGTATTCGTCCTTAGGGCAGGGTCTGAAATAAGGCTGAGAGACATTGTTTTAAATACATGTGGTGTGGGGCTAGGGTGGCGTAAGATAGACTGGAATTCCCGAATGCGGGTCCCCTTTGGTGCAATACCCTCAGCTAGCTGCTTAAGGACGTCGGGTGACCTTTGGTGGGTTCCGTTGTCTTCTTCCTCCTAAAAATATACTAATTTAAGATTTTTGTTACATCTTTAGCATTTTCGATGTTAATCGCCAGTGGGCAGGTAGAGACAGTGGAAGTAGCATAGGTTTAGAGTGCTGGAATGCTTCAGAAGACATAAAGTGATGTCGGGAGAGTATGGGGAAGGATAGTCTGTCCTGACAGGTGCCACTGGTACTCGTAGGATCTGATCAGGTCCCGTCGGGTTGTGCAGCTCTGGTCTGGGTTGAGGGATGGTTCTCAGATCGCTTTCCCTGTTCTTGATATGAACTGCTTGGCAAGTCGCTGAGTCTGGTCCTCAGTGCTCACGCTGAGTCAGTTTTCGACAGTCATTGGTTCGTTTCTTGCTCTAAAGTTTAGAAGGAGCTCTTGTCTTTCAAGTTCGAAGGTTTTACAGTTCAACAGGAAATGTTCCATAGAGTTGTTGGCCCTGCATTCCTGACATAAGGCGTGCGGAATCAGTCTGGCCAACACCCTAGTCGCATCTTCCACAGTTTGCAGATGACAGGGATTTTCGTCGGCGCTTGCACTTGGTTCTTGAGACTGGGCTTTTTAAGTAATTTATAAGCGACTCTGCCTTTATCGCTGGTCGATCACTGCAGGGACCACTCTATGCAGATGTTGTTTCTGATAACTGCTGTTTGTTCGGTTTTGCCCAGTCCCGTGAACACTTGTGTTAGGGCTGCTGGTGCCTTTTTTTGCAGCTCTGTCTGCTGATCCGTTGCCTGTAGCTGACATATCCAGGGCAATGATATTTATCTGCATTTAGTTCCTAAAGCATGATTACATCAAAGTCGTAAATTAGCCTCTCAGTATGGGCCCTCTCTGTCTGGCACTACGACAGTTCCAAAAACACACTTTCACATGATTAACCCCAGCTTTTCTGTTTTTCGCCTAAATCTCCTGGCTCCCGCTATTTTATTTCTCTGCTTTCTTTTCTCACCATTTCCTCGTTTTCTCCTCTTCACCATCTCTTTGCTGCTTGTTGAAGACGACGTCAAGCGCAGAGCACGTGTTCCGTAGCTCCAGCGACAATTCTTATTAAATGAAAATGATAAATCCATTTGTTGAATTTGTTATGGAGCAGGAAGTAACCGGTCACCCTAGTAGAGCCTGCCAGATAGGGAAGAGGTAATGGATGTCCTTATTGAGTCCATACACCTGGCGGCGCCCCTTCCGCTGACCAGACGTCCACGTTCACGACTGCCTCTCCCACAGCCATTCAGCCTCTTAGCACGTAGATCCACTTTAGGCTTGAGTTTTTTTTTTTTTTTTTTTTAATCGAAGTTGCCATCTTTGCTCTCAAACAGCTTATATGGACATCAATTGAATTTAATGAAACATTCTATTTAGCTTTCGTTAACCAAGAAAAGGCATTTACAGGGTCTACAGAGTAGACAGAAACAAACTATGGGAAATCTTGAAAAGTAATTATGTGAACTCACACCTAACAAAAAGCTGGTATAACAACAGTAAATGTATTGTTAGAACGAATAAGGGACTCTCAGAACTATTCTATAGTAGGCCAGGACTATGTCCTATCCTCCCTACTCTTTCTAACTTACGTTGATAACCTTCGTAAATAAACCAACTTAACTAGGAAGAGGGAGACAACGAACCTAAGTCAAACAGTTTCATCAAAAAAACACTAGCTGCAAGCAACCAAGCCCTAACTGCTAACTCAGAAACAGAACTGCGAGATCGTATAAATAATTTCAACTAAATCTGAAAACAGCATAACATAAAAATTCAACAAAACATAGATCACAATCATATTCACAAATGACAAAACAATAAATATCCAGCTTACAGAAAACCCTCTGAAACAAACCGAAATCTCAAAATACGTAGGAAGCATAATATCACAAGCCGGCAAAACAGACGATGAGATCGAAGAAAGGTTAATGGAGCAAACCAACTCATTCGGCAAATGTCACAAAAACTAAGAAAAAAACATGTAGTAGAAACCAAAAGACGTCTCTGTAACACAATCTTCTTGCCAACCGTGTTCTGCAATACCAGATCTGGACAATGACAGCAATCACAAAACTGAAAAGAGATTCCCGCGAAGAGCTCTCAATATAAACAGAAAAACAAATAAGAGCAGAAATGATAAAATACGAAAATGAATTCTGGATTTCATTAGAAGACAACATGTGATATGGTTTGGCCATATGTAACTCGGATGTCAGCAAACTGTTTCACACAGCAAGCAATGATGTATAACACAGCAAGCATGTCAGGGGATGATTGGCATAACTGGGGAAGTCCCTGAGAGCATGTGTTTCACGGAGATATGGTGAAACGACAGGAAAGAGTGTGTCACGTGTGAATGAGGAGATCTGGGGGATTGAGAATCAGGTGGGCATTCGGTGACTGGGCCCCAGAGAGAAAGGATGGAAAATGAAGCTGTGAAGATGAATGCAGAATGACTAGAGCATGTGGATCTGAATCGGCGAGGAATGAATGATCGAGAAGGCCAGCTGTGATGGTACTCTGTTTAATTGTCAAAGCCAGCTGTGAATATGTCAACGTCAATTGTCCGAATGCTGTAAGTGGATTCACCTGTGATTTGTGTATTGAGCTAACGTGTAAATAAACTCGTGAAATGTGCCGCTGGTGTTAACCGTTGTTAGACGTTGTGTGACCGTGAAGAGGATCATGTCTGCTTTGATTGAGTTGTGAACCTCTAGACCTCAGAGCCAGTGTTAACTCTGCACCACAGATAGTCAGTGTGGAGGAGACACAAAAGGGCAGTCATTACATTGGGGACCCGTCCTAAGTGCGAATACATTGTAAGTTATAAATATGAGTTACAGTGCAGGCATGTTATAACTATGCCAGTACATTAGACGTAGTTTTTTGTGGACAGAAGTAAAATTTAGGCAAATACCGGCAGCCGTAAGTTTTGAGTGACTATGTGTGTTGGAAGATGGAGTTTAAAGAAATGTCGGGGTATTATGTAAGACCAGGACATGCTGTCAAGGGCATTAAGTAAAACCGGGACAACTGAATTCCAGACTCTAGTCATTCTGAAACAAACAAGCTAGCCTGAGAAAAATGGGCAGAAACACGGCGAAGCAATACTGGGTAATGTATTCACTTCACGTGTGAAAAAATTGTACACGTTTCATCCCGCGGGAACGCTTGTTCGTCGCTGGAAGAGACTGTAAGCTGAACTTTTGACCCTTGTGGTGGGTAATCCACGACGGAAAATTGTCAGCAACGGTATCCCTGTGACTGTTGTTTGACGTGGGTTTTGTTCGTCAAACAAGAGGTCATAAACCAGAGATACGAATTTTCGGACTAGATTTCACCGCAAGAACACTGCATGGCCAGGGGCCAAGACGGCACTCAGTTACAGCGAGCAAGGTCATCAACAACGGTCACGTACAACACAGTAGCAGATAAAACGTCATCAGCGACAGCTAACTCGAGGCAACCGTACAGCACACCAGCCACAAGTGAATGCCTCAGGTTAAGAATACTTGTCAATAAAAAAGAACGGGGTCCAGTCAGTACCAGCAGTAGTACTTGTACTACTAAATGTTTGTAATACGTCCGTATAGGTGAGTTCGTGTGTATTGTGTAGACAAGGAAGGAGTGGTGTTTATCAACATTAATTACGTCACGAAATGTTTACAATTTATAATGGATAGACAGTAAAAACAGTGATTAATGTGATAGACTATGACTATTCAGATTGTAGAGTAGAACTACATACATTCTTTGTAAGAAAAGAATTTTAGTGAGAATCTAACATTTATCAACAGTTGGTGGTGACAATTAGTGAAATGAATATGCGCTAACTGTGAACATTTAGTGATCTATGCCAACTGATCAACTTCAGGGTATAAAGACTTTTGGACATATTTGAATTATTGAATGAGCATAAACTAATGGTAGTCTTTTAAGATCATCTGCAGACTTAGACCACGACAGAAGACAAGAGCAGTGTCCTACAAAGATCAGAAGAGCGTGTCCAGAGACAGTAAAGACGTGCAGTGGAGCATCAAGGGCCACAAACCTAATCCAGTCCATTCCAACAGCAGAAGAGCAAGGGAGCCATCACCAGGACCAAGGAAAAAGAATCAACTCATTACATTGTTACATGCTTTCTTTTTTCTATTTTCAGGTTCTTTGATTGTGATATTCTATTATTCTATTTAAGTAAAATAGATAATTTTTGTTTATTTATTAGTTGAGTATAAAAATTAGTCAGGGGATATAATTAAATTTAAAATCTAAATTATTTAGTTAAAGAAGGGTATAAATTAAATAATACGGGATTTATCTTAAATTTAAACATTTTCAAAAGTAATCAGTTACAATAATCAGTTTTAAAATGTCAAACCTAGCAGAATACATAAATCTGGGAAAACAGTTAGGGTTATCAGGAGAGGAGTTGAGAAAATTCTGTGAAGGAAGAGAACAGGAAGATAAAGAAGCACAAAGGGTTCAACAACAATTGGATCGTGAAGAAAGGGCCGCAGCACGCGCCCAGGAAGCAGAAGCACGTGCCCACGAGGCAGCAATGAAAGAGAAGCAATTACAGCAAGAGGCAGAATTGAAAAATAAACAATTACAACAGGAAGCAGAAGCACGTGCCCACGAGGCAGCACTGAAAGATAAACAGTTACAACATGAAGCAGCAATGAAACAACAGCAATTAGACCATGAGAAAGAAATCAAATTGCAAGAGTTAAAACTTGAACAACAGCGGTTGACAGCACAAATAGAGGCAGACAGACAAAAGGTTGAAGCACAGATAAGAACAAAAGAAATGGATAATGAATCCAAAGCAGAACTGGCAGCACAAAGGGAAAGAGCTAAAGAAGAAGAACATAAATTTACAAAATACAAAGGATTAATAAAGAATTTTGGTGAAAAGGATGACATTGGATCATGGATTTCAGCATTTTTACTACAAGTTCGGTTTCATAAAATTCCAAAAGAAGATTGGGCAATACTGTTCCAAAGACACCTTGGAGGAGAACCGTTAAAAATATTGGAGACAGTGCCAGAAAATTTACGACTTGATTTTGATTATATTAAAGACCGGATAATGAGGCACTATGACCTACAAGAAGCAGGATACAGATTGCAATTCATTGATTTAAAACCAAAATCAACTCAAACATTTGTTGATTATATGTCCGAAGTTCAGACAACTTTTCAGAAATGGGTAGATTCAGCCAAAATTAACAACGACTATGATCTGTTAGTTGATTTACTATTAAGAAGTAAATTGCTAGAATCATTACCAAAACCTGTGACCACATTTCTGAAGGAACACAAACCTACTTCGTTAAAACATCTTGAACAACTAGGAGAAAATTATTATGCAGCACATCGTGATATCTTTCTCATACCACAAAACACTGATATATACTCAGGAGCCAGTGCTGAAGGATAAAAGTCATATGAAACAGGATATAATAGATCAGCATATCCGTCCAGAAGAAGATTTAATGGAGGAAGGAAAATAACAATAATAGATTGTGACATATGCAAAAAAAGGCATGGTAATGAAACCATTTGCGACGCCAATCAATTATAGGTAACAAGTAAACAGAAATAATCACAAGGGGAGTTAAATAGAAAAGGGAGATAATTATAGGTAACAGTCTAACATTACTAACGAATGTTCAATAAACGTGTTGTTACTAACAATTAATATTCAAATAAAATAAATGTTGTATGAAGTGATGATATGAAAGTTATGATGTGAAAGTGATAATGAGGAATGGTGTATGAAGTTAAAAATAAAACTGAAAGATGGTGTATGAGTTTATAAAAAAACCAACAGACACATTAGGTTATAATAGAAATTTTATTAACAGGCAATTACAGATGTTTCATTTAAACATAGAAATTTGGAAATATCTATGATATAGTGTACAAACAGAAAATGAAATTGCCACAATGATAAAATGAGAAAATTCTGGCAAAGCTTTGATATAAACCATGGTGAATGACGAAGACCAACAAGGAGTAGCAATCACTTTGAATGAACTGTCAACAGGAACTTGGTTCTATGGGGGACATACAGAACTGTGTGATTTATAAGTCTGGTTTTGGAGCCATTTTTGGACTTCCGCGTTGTTGAGGAACGCTTTGGGGTGTTGTTCAGTCTTCTTTAGGTAGACTGACTTCAGGACTTGATAAGTACGTCACAGAGCCTATAAGGTCATCCGCGTTGTTTGAGGAACGCTTTGGGGAGGTGATTCTGTTAGCATATTGCCAAGAACTGTCAAGGGGAGTGATAAGAGATGCTGCATATGTGGTACAAGTCAGAGAACCGATGGTAGAATTCCAGCCAACAGTAAAAATATTAGTAAAAAAAGGCAATATATTCTTATATGGAAATTTATATAGGTTATGGAAAAAAAAATATTGCATATTTTTTTTTTGTTTAAGGGGAGGAGAGATGTAATGATGTTATAAATAGGGATAATGTCAGGGGATGATTGGCATAACTGGGGAAGTCCCTGAGAGCATGTGTTTCACGGAGATATGGTGAAACGACAGGAAAGAGTGTGTCACGTGTGAATGAGGAGATCTGGGGGATTGAGAATCAGGCGGGCATTCGGTGACTGGGCCCCAGAGAGAAAGGATGGAAAATGAAGCTGTGAAGATGAATGGAGAATGACTAGAGCATGTGGATTTGAATCGGCGAGGAATGAATGATCGAGAAGGCCAGCTGTGAATGGTACCCTGTTTGATTGTCAGAGCCAGCTGTGAATATGTCAACGTCTATTGTCCGAATGCTGTAAGTGGATTCACCTGTGATTTGTGTATTGAGCTAACGTGTAAATAAACTCGTGAAATGTGCCGCTGGTGTTAACCGTTGTTAGACGTTGTGTGACCATGAAGAGGATCATGTCTGCGTTGATTGAGTTGTGAACCTCTAGATATTAGAGCCAGTGTTAACTCTGCACCACAGATAGTCAGTGTGGAGGAGACATAAAAGGGCAGTCATTACAATATATACCACAGCAAGCAATGATGTATACCACAGCAAGCAATGATATATACCACAGCAAGCAATGATGTATACCACAGCAAGCAATGATATATACCACAGCAAGCAATGATATATACCACAGCAAACAATGATATATACCACAGCAAGCAATGATATATACCACAGCAAGCAATGATATATACCACAGCAAGCAATGATATATACCACAGCAAGCAATGATATATACCACAGCAAACAATGATATATACCACAGCAAGCAATGATATATACCACGGCAAGCAATGATGTATACCACAGCAAGCAATGATATATACCACAGCAAGCAATGATGTATACCACAGCAAGCAATGATATATACCACAGCAAGCAATGATATATACCACAGCAAGCAATGATATATACCACAGCAAGCAATGATGTATACCACAGCAAGCAATGATATATACCACAGCAAGCAATGATATATACCACAGCAAGCAATGATGTATACCACAGCAAGCAATGATATATACCACAGCAAGCAATGATATATACCACAGCAAGCAATGATGTATACCACAGCAAGCAATGATGTATACCACAGCAAGCAATGATGTATACCACAGCATGCAATGATGTATACCACAGCAAGCAATGATGTATACCACAGCAAGCAATGATGTATACCACAGCAAGCAATGATGTATACCACAGCAAGCAATGATGTATACCACAGCAAGCAATGATGTATACCACAGCAAGCAATGATATATACCACAGCAAGCAATGATATATACCACAGCAAGCAATGATGTATACCACAGCAAGCAATGATGTATACCACAGCAAGCAATGATGTATACCACAGCAAGCAATGATATATACCACAGCAAGCAATGATATATACCACAGCAAGCAATGATGTATACCACAGCAAGCAATGATGTATACCACAGCAAGCAATGATATATACCACAGCAAGCAATGATGTATGCCACAGCAAGCAATGATATATACCACAGCAAGCAATGATGTACAGGACAGGCGGGAAGTGAAAAAAGTGGCCGACCATGCAAACGATGGACAGAGGAAGTAACAGAGTCTATGGGAATATCTATTTAAAAAGCGCACAAACGGGCACTTTCCCGTAAATCATACTTCACCTCGACACCACCAGGTACCAGACTGTTAAGATGACATGATGAGAGAGGGTATAAAACTCGACAGTGACATGGTGTCTAACAGAAAAGAAAACAATGTCCACTGCAAAAGTCTACCGTCTCCTCGGACACAGAAAAAGGATCCAATAAAGCTACAAAAGAAACAAATACTTCAGACAGATACAGCCACCTTCTTTGACGTAATATTTGACACAAGCGCTACATGGAAGCGAAATGTAGAAAATAAATTCATTAAAAAAGTCACGTAGGAATAGAAATATGAAAAACACTGCATGAAACACAATTGGAATCTGGTGTAAAAAAATCAAGACAAGTCTACACTGGAGCAGTATGGCTCATGCATTATGCCTCAAGCTGCTGGGCTAAAGCAGCGCAAATAAACTTGAGAAAACTAAACAAGGTTAACAATTTGAGTTTAAGAATAACAACCAGAGCAGTGAGATGCAGAGACATGAAAGAAATCGAGAGAATTTTTGACACGTCGCTCTTTGGACTTCGTAGACAGTATAAAACGTTAAAGGCTTCCAAAAAATCTGCAGCACCAACCATTTCATTTCAAAGGAGAACCAAAAACTGGTAAGAAACAGTACAAACCTTTTAGCATTTGAAACATGTGAGCAATTGCAACCATAGAAATAGACAGGATTATGTGTGAACTTCTTTTCACGCAAGCTTCACCGACCAGCTGTCCAGACCTATCTAGTAAAACGTTGCTGGTTATAGGAATAATCTCCACACACACACACACATAAAAAGAGAGAATTGATGAAAAAAGCACCCCGTCACTTCTTACGCTCAGGAAAAACGTCACAAAAGGGTAGACAATAGAATTATGTTTTCCGTCATTTTTAGGATGAAATGTTTCGTTATTTGAAGCCCTGCTCTGGCTTTGCCAGGGGTCGCAATATAGCCTGGTCATAATTATGGCGTTTAGGCTGAACGCGGTTTCTGGTACCTCTCCACTGTGATCCTCACCCGCAAGGTGGCACATTGTGTCATCGGGTGTTTATTGCTTGTGTGATGTCCTGGTGGGGTAGAAAGTCAGTCATTCAGTAGACAATAGAAGATATATCTGTAATGATGCAGTTTAGTTATTAACTTTAGAGGTAAGAGAAAACCCTGTTTAAATAAATAATTAGAGGTGGGGGTATGGGTTTTACATGACCACTGGTCATTGGTAGGAAACCCCTGACATACAGCAGGACATGAATATGAAAACAAGGCGATTTCCACGGGTTGATGGTTGGTCTGGAAACGAAAAATGTAACAACACCAGGATTATGTGAAAAAGTGAGCTATATTAATTAAATTCGTAAACCAGAATTCAATCTATGCCAGGCATAACATCTTGGTGGTTATTATCTGTGTGGTGCTTGCATGGGACCCCATTGGTGAACTGATGAATTCAGCGAATGATTGCGGTAATGAAAGAGCTGAACTTTGATTGAACCAGGCCATGCATGCTTGTTTTTTTACTGGAAGCAACTAAGATGTTTTCCAGGATAATCTGCTTTGTAAGTAGAGTGCAGTGTAGTTGGTTGCTGCGTTGACAAGTGTGTAATTTACTCTAGATGACTGCTAGTGACTTTTGACCGATACACAATGCGCGGCATGTAACGGAAAATAAACCAGATTGGCAGAAGGAACATTTTTGTCGAATCTACGATTGTTTCCATAAAGTCCTGTTTGCTTTTCTCAGCTTTGTCATAACCAGTGGGATTTTTAATCTTCCAAACGTGAAACAATTCATCAGGCTCGTTCTATGTTGAATTAAATTAAACGTTTTGCACGCTTAGATAAACTTGCTGTCTGGCAACCTTAGGTTCACCCCCATTTCCACCAGCCTGGATAGGGTTCCGGAGTCAGGTTTAAAGCATTAAGCGTCTTTTCGATTTGGATCCTTACCAGTCCTAGAGCAGCTAAAAGAGCTGCGTGGTCCACCGGTTAATCTGCTAGCCCATTGACTTGAACTCCTTCATAGTAACACACACACACAAACATACAATTAAAATAATCATTTGCGATGCACCTAACGAGAAAAATCATTCTTGTCCAGCCATGTACGATGAAGCCAGCCTTGAGCGGAATACGTGAGATTGCGCTGAGAATCTTCACGTTTATCTAATCCCACTATCAAAACCTTTCAAGGATCATTCAAAGCTCAGTGGCTTTAAAATAATCACCGTACAAATCATCTTTCAGAAGATCTTGGAGGAGATAGTTGCTGTAAAGCTGCAAGAATTGTCGAAAGGGGGGAAGCTTCTCCCAAGAGGTCTGGGAAGCTACAGGCCAGGAAAGGACACATGGGTAAATGCAGCCACTTTTGGTTTTGACGTCTTTGAAGGGTTCTAGAACAGACAGGAAACTATGGCAGTAGCACTGGATCTCGAGGATGCTTATAACAGAGTAAGAAACTCCACTGAAGGAGAGGGAGGTTAGTCCAAGGCTAGTGAATTTGATTACAGGTGTCCTGTATTTACGTCGGATTGCTCTTCGACTGGGCTCATGGACCTCAGAACCATGCAGTTTGGCTCCAGGACTGCCAAAGGGATCCGCCATCTCGCCTGTGCTCTTCAACATGTATACGAGCAAGATTGCAAGCCTAGAAGCACCAGGAGTTGGAAGAATACTGACTTTTGCGGATGATATACTTGCTTATAGGCAGGGGGAAGAGAGGGAGCAAACAGCCCGGGCTCCACAAGCGACAAAGTGACTGGTTGGTTTACAGAAAAAAGGGTTGTCGTCCACCCGAAAAAGGGGTCTTTTTTGTGGTGTTCTCTAGACAACAGAATCGTTAAAGCTAATGTCCCAAGTCTCACAATAGACGGTAGAAACATCAACAGAGAGAGCAAACTGAAGTATCTGGGAATTACATTTGACAGGAGCCTGTTATTTAAGGACCATGTGGAGAGTGTAGTGACAAGATGCCAAAAAGGACTTAGTGCACTTAAGACTATGGCTGCAACTGACATAGAACAGAGAATACTTTTCAAACTACGTCAACACCTGATCGTGTCAGTGTTGATTATGACCTGGGAATGCTTACCGCCTCAAAGAGTCAGATGGACAAACTATGGCGCATACAGAACGCAGCTATGCGGGTCATTTTGGGTTGCACCAGAGACACTGAAAGTGGTGTGTATGCGATACATCCTTGGTTTGCCGACTGTTACATGTAGGCACAAGGTACTGCAGGCGAAGTCATATCTCAGGGTAGCTGCAGACACAGACCACCCTTTGCACGCAGCTCTGGGTGCAGTCAAGGGTCAGCGGCTTATAAGAGGGAAGTCGTGGATGGCTCAGGAAGAAGACAAAATCAGACAGGTTTGCATCTTTGAGAACATTAGGCGAGGAGGGGAGTGGGTCCAAGTGCCACCTGAACAGTCAGACTTGTGTAGGGTCATAATCACACTACGCTGGGAATGCAGAGGCTGGCCAGCAGGTGCCACAGAGGTGCGCATATGGGAATTCCCCGAGTGCTGTGATGTCGGTTCTTGAATCAAATCAAATCTTCTCGTTTACGTGCCTATGTTAGAGGACGTAGGAAGAAAGAAGAGACATAGGGAAAAATTTACCACTGCAAATTTATGTAATTTCTAACAGAAAAGAGACATTTAACAGAAAAGGAATATGCTCGAGAATTCCGTGACATTTGGTGAAACTGATGAAAAGAGGACCTTAAAGAACAGCAAATAGATAAGAGATAAATAGATGAGAGATGAATAACATTAAATGTTCTGTTATCTGAATAGTTTAACATTATTACACTGTTTCTTTTCAGTTTTTTTCTTTCCGGTCTGTCTCGGCACATAATAAAAATTCGATAGAGAAACTCATGTGAATGCTATATTATTTGTATGAGTGATAAGGTTTGCCCTATCGACCATAATAACATTTTCAAATCTGCCAGTCATAGAGCTACGCATACAAGTAGTAGTCCAATGAACAATAATCTTCTCGTTTTTTTTTTTTTTTTTCCACATTAAAATTCGTCTTTTTCTTTGTTTGCTTGAAATAGATTCTCTATATCTGCAGTGGTGTCTGTGATATGAACCTCACATAGATACTCTATATATTTGCAGTGGTGTCTGTGATATTAACCTCACATAGATTCTCTATATCTGCAGTGGTGTCTGTGATATGAACCTCACTGTCTTTTGTAATCCACGAAACGATAAGTAAGGTTTGTTTTGCAAGATTGTTTGTCTTGGCTAAAATTTTTGCTTTGATATAACTTCGACAGTCTTGAAGGAAGTGATGTAAAAAAGACGCCCCTGAAAAATTGTACTGTCTGCAATGTTTATGATCTTCTCGCCATTTCAACGTTGGCGCTTTAATTATCTGAGACAAGTATTTTCCCACAAGCGCCCTAAGGAGCTCCATTTAGCTTTCACAGGACAGCTATCAACCTTAGGCTTTTGTTGCTGCCCTATTGATGTGTTTTCTCCATATTAACCTATCGTCAAACGTAGATTAGACGTATGTGGGCTCCTTATCCTCTCTCAGTAGTATGCAATTTATTTAAATGACACCTGATTTTTGTTTTGGAAGAGGGTGAAAAGGTTGTGCCACATTTGTCCATATTGATTCTGATACACCATTCATCAGCCCATGCAGCCATTACATCTATGGATCTTTGTAGCAGTAGAGTGGCTACTGCTGCATATTTATTTGTGAACAATAGTACCAAGTCAGCATACATCACAGCAATAATACCACGGTGTAGTTTAACAATTAAGTCGATCTTGTAGACCAGAAAACTTGTTAAGGACAAACACCACCTTGGACAACACTATCCATGCCACAGGCACTTGCTTCATTTCTTGGAAGGCATCTTCAATTTCTTGAGAAAAGTAAGTTGTCTGATCTTCTGTCGAAAGGCACTGTCTAAAACATGTCTACTGCCGGGTGAAGATGTTTTTACTTGTTGACAGACGTCAGTGAGGTCATGACTACCAAAGCCTTTGGTTGTGAACTATAAGTAGAAAAAGAATTTAAATTAAATTAAATTGAAGAATAAGGTTGATAATGCGTCCCACCGTTTTTCCGAGAAAGCTAGTGAGGCTGATGAGTCTATAATTTGAGACACTGGAATTGTCCTTTCCTTGTTTTTTGAGAGGTGTTATGGCTGCTTCCCTCCATGTCTGGGGAACTTTGCCACACACCCAACACTTCTAAAAAAAATCTGCACCAGTTTTGTTTTGGCTGTGTTCCAGGTTCTTGATCAATTCTTTGGTTATTCCATTAATTCCAGGCGACTTTCCATTATCAGCTTCGACATTGATCTAGCTCGTTAGACGTAATATGTGCCTTCAGTACCTTTGGAATTATATAGTTTTGTTTTGAGTGTTGTCGTTTCTCTCGAGCCTCTCGCTGTGTCTCTGGGCTGATATCAATATTGCTGGCTTCAGCAAATGAATCTGCAAAGTGGTCAGCCGTCTACTTTCTTGTTAGGATTGCTTTTTCTTTATATAGTGTAATATTCGTCTTTCTTATTCGTCTTTCTCCCTGTGCTGTCATCATTAAATTATTTAACTAGCCTCCACAACTGCCTCTTTCAAACTTGAGATACTGTGTTTTTTCCCCTGCCAGCTTGTCCGTTTAGCTTGCAGCTTGGCTCTTTGAAATGTGACTATTGTATGTTGGTATGTGTTGAATAGCTCTTGACAAGATCTGGTTAAAATTTAAATTCTTTTTCTACTTATAGTTCACAACCAAAGGCTTTGGTGGTCATGACTTTACTGACGTCTGTCTAGTGCATTTTCAGTCATTTGCCCCTTGCGATGATAAATAGTTTTAATTATCTTTCGCGCCAGCTCCTTAAATATCATTATTTAGTAGGAGCCGGGAGGTTCGACGACTTTATATAGTAGGAGCGTGGCAAATGAGTGGTTCCAAGACAGCGGAACAACCTCAAAATGACGATTATGCTACTGAACAATTTAAGTCGAATATTTTATAATGTTATAAAGGCGTCCCACCTTTCATCAGCTGTGATGTAATAGTGGAAGAACATTATGTAAAGAGAATTATTTATATGCAAAATTTTAGTTCGACATCTGATCAGGAAACAGTGTGAAAATCGAAGCAGATGTTATGACCAGACAAACATACAAAAGTGAACTTTTTAAAAGATTTTAAAAGGTGGATTAAAATAGGGCAATTTTCAATTCTGTGCTTGTTAGTGCATTCGGGTAGTCTGTATCACTGCAATGTACTATTGTGCCTGAACACAAATATTGCGACACCATTTTTAGCTAACAGTTAATTACAAAATTTTGAAGGCTTAATGAAATAGCCACGAGTTGTTATGATAGTTTAGTTAGAGAATTAGGAACACGTGTAACTGAAAGTTAATGACGTTTTATGGACATTGATTTATATAGTGCATAAAGACGATAATCATACATAGAAATTTAGAGCTTAATTTAAGGGAAAAGATTATGATAAAAAGTTTACGGTTAAAAAACAACACACACACACACACACACACACTTTAAGTCGCTTAGCTCAGGGGCTATCTCGCTGACCGTCTTCCTGGTAAGTTGTGTTCGAATCTTATCTAGAAGGATATTTAATTTGAAAACTAAATAACGTGAATTCACTGGGAGACTGCCCAAAATCCGTACTAGAAAATCTTTTTTTTTTTTTTTTTAGTAAAGGAGACCTAAATAATGATCTTCATTAGGTCGTAAATGGAATGTTTAAGCCCCCCCCCCCCCCCCACTTTTCCCATTTTTTTCTGGCAATAACCGACCAATACTTAAAAAACAAATCCACTTCTGGATTCATGTCTTTTTCCAGAACCTGAATTTTGCTTGACTTCTGTTTTACAGATCTGGCCGTTTTGTACTCAGACTGTTGGTTCCTTGCCTCCCAGGCAGATGCACCCTAACTTCAAAGGAAACTCTAGTGAGTCGAATCTTATAAATAACTGTAAGGGAGGCAGTGGGTCTATTCTTTTTTTTTTTCTTTTTTTTTTTTTTCAATGGGACGCTGGTCCCATGCGGGGAGTCTCTTAGTAATGTACATTGATTTGTGCATCCATTCTTCTATCTGAAGTATAAACGACCTTAAGTTTTTACATTCCCTCATAGTTTCACATAACAGTTCAACTATATGCAACGTTTTATATAACAGAAAGAATAAATGCATTGCCAGGTTTTTTTAATGTGCTTCAGTTAAAAATAAGCAGTGAACCAGACAAGGATAGTTGATTTGTAGAGTGAGAAAAGATCCCTTTTGCAGGCCTTTGGGAGCATAGGACACATGGGAAGAGCACCCCTATTTTTGCAGACCAATCGGCATTAGGTGGGTAATGTGGTCAGCATTAGGCCGGTCGTTTATACTTACCCAGGACATACATCCTGGTATCTATTTTAGGCCGGGACGACCTGGGACGCCCCATACCATGATTAAAAATTCCACAGTCAGAAGTGGGTTTCGATCGCGTTGGGATTACAAGTCGTACTCGTAACGCATAAGCCAGTCGTACTCGTAACGCCTAAGCCAGTCGTACACGTAACGCATAAGCCAGTCGTACACGTAACGCATAAGCCAGCCAGTCGTACACGTAACGCCTAAGCCAGTCGTACACGTAACGCATAAGCCAGCCAGTCGTACATGTAACGCCTAAGCCAGCCAGTCGTACACGTAACGCCTAAGCCAGCCAGTCGTACACGTAACGCATAAGCCAGTCGTACACGTAACGCCTAAGCCAGTCGTACACGTAACGCATAAGCCAGTCGTACACGTAACGCCTAAGCCAGTCGTACACGTAACGCATAAGCCAGTCGTACATGTAACGCCTAAGCCAGCCAGTCGTACACGTAACGCATAAGCCAGTCGTACACGTAACGCATAAGCCAGCCAGTCGTACACGTAACGCATAAGCCAGTCGTACACGTAACGCCTAAGCCAGTCGTACACGTAACGCATAAGCCAGTCGTACACGTAACGCATAAGCCAGTCGTACACGTAACGCATAAGCCAGTCGTACACGTAACGCATAAGCCAGTCGTACACGTAACGCCTAAGCCAGTCGTACACGTAACGCCTAAGCCAGTCGTACACGTAACGCATAAGCCAGTCGTACACGTAACGCCTAAGCCAGTCGTACTCGTAACGCCTAAGCCACCGACAACGCTCTATTCTATTTGTACACGTAAAAAATTTCCTTCACGTTGCTTAACTATCTAGTAAACATTTACTACCACTTAAAGTGAATAACAAGTGTTTGTTTTGGAATAGATCGAGCATTTGTGTGAAAGGAAAATAATGATTCCACTGTTATTAAATAGTACCAAAAATAGACAGAATAGTTTTGGAGTTGTAAAGATAAATAACTTAAGACTGTGTCGAGTGTTCGTGTTAGTGGAGGTAGCGCATTTAATCGTCATTTACCATTTAGACAGAAAATAGTCCATATAGATAACCAGATCAACATGCTGTTAAGCGTTACGCATACAAAAAGTTTATCTACACCCTTACTCGGACGAGGTGTGCCCATAAATCAACTAGATGCCAAGAACTCGTTTTATTTTTCATTGATCAGCAACACATATGCATATTGATAACAGTTAAATGAATGACTTTGTGAAGAAGTTCCTGCAAGCATTTGCTGGTTATAATTTTATTAAAGAAACCTAGATGCAGTAATTTGCGACTGCTCACTGAACGCTTTGACGCTCAAAACATTGTCGTAATCATCGTTAAGCAGTCTGCTGCCATATCACCTGCATGAAATTTCAAACTTTGATATAAATAAATTCTGAAACTGTGTTCATAACTTCTACATTACAGACGTGGACGTGACAAACAGATCAGTGAAATTATGACACCGATCAACCCAACCTAAAATATGAACCAGGACATAGCCTGAGAAGTACTCAGTGAGATATTGGCTAAATCAACGGCTGAGTGCCCGCTGGTCTACACAGATTTTGGTCCAACACCTTATGCCCGATGGATAGCTTGCTTTAAAACGTTTTGTACTTACTCAAGTTCTATTCTGACAACAAACATCAACTAACATAGTAAGCGCAAATTATACAAGTAAACGCTGTTTGGGTTCAGTTTTATTGATATAACTTCATGCTGATACAGAGAGATGACTTACAAAAACCAAAAGATTCGACTCTTTTAATTAAATAAACTGTTATCTTTTTTATTTTATTCTGCACATTGGTTATCATTATTACTTTTTTTAATACGGCTTATGCCCTTTAAGTTGCACACTTAAAAATGTGTCAGTTGAAAAGCTTTCCCTCTCATTTTTACTTGTTTCGGAGCCACTATCGTCTAATAAGTACCTAATGGTCTATACAGGTAAGGTACAATGTTAATATCTAATCTCAGAACAAACGTGGTGACGTAAGTAGTTGTGACTGCAGTCTAGCTGATATCAAGAAAAAACTAAGATAACACAAACTATAACAATGACGTTGAAATGATGGAGACTCCGGTCGAAACGCTCGATTGTAATTGAACAGATCTCCTCCTTTGCCTCTGTTTAAGTTTCTAATCAAAGTCTGTGTTCTTTCGTTTTTTATTGACTTCCTCACTCTCTCTCTCTCTCTCGCTCTCTCTCGCTCTCTCTTTCTCTCTCTCTCGCTCTCTCTCTCTCTCTCTCTTGTTTTACCCACCAGGATATCACACAAGCGATAAACACTCGGTGACTCAAAGTGCCACCATGCGGATGAGCATCACTCGTGGAGAAGTCCCAGAAACCCCTTTCAGCCGTTAGGCGATACTTATGGCATGGCTATATTCAGGGCTCCCTATAAAGAGGAAAAGAGGCAGATAAACCTTCACACTCGAACAAAGCTAGGACCGCTTTTGGAAGTATGAGGCAAATCTGGAAATCCAACATTTACTGCAGAGGAACGAAACTCCGACTCTACAAGAGCATCATTTTGCCAGTTCATCTTTACGGAGCAGAATGCTGGAGTATGCCCAGAACGGATGCGCACAAGCTATCCACCTTCCAACACATATGTCTACGTAGAATTATCAAAATTTTCTGGCCAGATATAATCTCAAACACTAAACTACATCGAGTCACAAACCACGGAACTCTAGACAGTATGACAACAAAGAGAAGATGAAAATGGCTTGGCCACATAATGAGAATTAATCTTTATATCCCTCCCAAAACGGCTCTCGCTTCAACACCAGAGGCGAAGAGAAAGAATGGGAGCTCAAAAACAACACGAAGACGACCGATTGAAAATAAAGTGACTGCTGCACCTCTGACATGGGAAACTGCACTGAAGATTGCACAGGACATGAAGGCATGGAGTCTACTCTGAAGCCTCAAGTGCCATTAGGTATAGAGACCTGAGATAAAGAAAACACAACGAGGAACTATAGACACCAAGATAATGTGAAAACTTATCTCACCAGTTAAATATTATCTCGACGACTGAGATCACGTGCCACTTGTAAACTATACATTTTAATGACACTATGCATTCTGACGAGGTTTTTCAAGAAAACTTAGGTGATCTCTAGGGGGAGAAGAATACAAGTACGAAGAATTATCAATACGACAGGTAGCGGACCATTCTCCGCGCCTTCAGGCATATAGGGCCAGACCTATGTTTTATAGACTTTATCTGGTACCCACTTAAGGCTAAGTCGACCAGGGAGCTGAGGTCATTTAAAAAAAAGAAAAGTCCTACTTCATCGGGACCCGAAACAGTGACGCGAATACACGACCTTCTGATCCGCAGTCTTGCGTCTGGCCGTCAATGCCACGGCGACTCTGTGAAAATGTGGGTGAGTGTGTGTGTGTATATATATATATATATATATATATATATATATATATATATATATATATATATATATATATATATATATATATATATATCACATACATTTGCGCGCATGCACGCGCGCGTGTGTGTGTGTGTATGTGCTTGCTGGTGCTTATGCGTGTAGGTGTATGTGTGTTTGTGTGTGTGTGTTTGTGTGTGTGTGTGTGTGTGCTTGCTGTTGCTTATGCGTGTAGGTGTATGTGTGTTTGTGTCTATGTGTGCGTTTGCTCGCTGGTGCTTATGCGTTTGGGTCGGTGTGTGTTTGTGTGTTTGTGTGTGAAAGAGATAACAACACGTCAACAAATAAGCTGTTAGATGTAGACCACGATGTCTTGTGACTACCTTTTGATTAGACTGTAAAGGTGATGTCCAATCTTCCTCTTTTTGCGTTAACCGGATATAGGCTCTGGCGAAAAGTTCTCGCTGACTATCTATTTCTCGACTTCGGCCTTGTTTCAGAACATGAGTTTTGCATGTACAACTGTTGTACAGATCTCGCTCATTCGTGCGTAGACGCCTTCAGACAAGATTTACTGATTATACTAGATTGAATGGGACAGAACATACAGACAAGTAGCCCACACACCTAACAAGGTTGACCACCTCTAATAAGGGGGTAGAGAACAGACAAGAT
The DNA here is from genome assembly GCA_905116865.2 of Candidula unifasciata. NCBI lineage: Eukaryota > Metazoa > Mollusca > Gastropoda > Stylommatophora > Geomitridae > Candidula > Candidula unifasciata. The sequence goes on along the minus strand of CAJHNH020000430.1, from coordinate 134,813 downwards.
TTACTGATTATACAAGATTGAATAGGACAGAACGACACATAGACGAGTAGCCCTAACACCTAAAAAGGTTGACCACCTCTGACAGGGATGTAGAGAACAGACAAGATTTACTGATTATTCAAGACTGATTGGGACAGAACGACACATACAAACAGGCAGACAGACCGACAGGATCAACTAAATTATTACATTATTATTCAGTGACACATTTCGTGTCAATTAAAAGCAGTCAAAATGACGTATCTTCTTCTCTCCTTTGAGTTCACCAGCGATAAACTCCGGCGTAAGGTCTGGTTGTTCGACCACGCCTGGACTTGAGAATTATTCCAGAATTTAAGTATTGCGTGCACATCTGTTTTACACATTTGAATTTTGTGTTACACTGGTGGTTCCTGGCCTCTCATGCAGATGCACTCAAACTTAAAGAAAAAACCCTAATTAGTAGACGCTTACGACATGCTCTTTATATTTCTTGCTGGGCTTTGAAACCCACATGGAGAATAAGTATGTATTATAAATTATACATTCAAATTTATTCAATATATGCCAGACCATTATTTGCTCATTTCTAATGACAAAGAAAGGCTTCTTCCGTCTAGCAACGGTTTCCTCTGTCTATTGTTTTCTATATTTTGCCCAAAATAGAGATGGACGGGGCATTTGAAAAATCTGCACTCAAAGAGTGTAGGCGAAGCTCAAACTGTTTATAACTTTTCAGAATAGTGTGTGGCTCCATTTTCGCATCTCTCTTGCCATTTGAAGGGTTTCTTGTAATTATCTTGACTGTTTTCTTCTACACTAATAAAGAAAACCAATTATCAGGAATTGTTTCTTTTTATTGGAACGCTCTTGCTATTATTAGTTTATTGTTTTTTTGATTTCAGGAGACTTGGTAGCTGTCTGGCAGGTAGTTTGTCTCCTTGTCTGCAGGTCGTGTGTTCGAATCCGATTCAAATCTGTCAATGATTTTTCATTAAACTTGTGTGCAGCCCAGATCTTGTACCAGGGAAATACCAGGCGTTACTTTGTGTGGGTGGGGGGGATAAGGATAGAGAGATCGAGCAGCAGCAGGACACAGAGAGACAGACCAATGAGTGAGAAGGTAGCGGGAACATTTTCCCAATTTGGCCCACATAACATAAGAAAAACGTTCAATCTCATTTAATTATGTCTAAACAGACCAGAATTCCTGCTTTCAATAAGACGGGAAAATCATAACGCATTCTGATTCAATTTGTAGTTTTACTTCATAAACTTTTATTTTTTTAATTTGGCTCTCTCTTCCTTTGGACGTCTGACTTTCAAATTTGTCTACTTATGTATCCATCCACCCATCTTCACCCCCCCCCCTTCCCCTTCCTCCCCCCTCAACTTTAACCCCCATTATTTGTTCATACTGTGCACATCACAAGAGCTATTACCATACAGAGATGAGCCTTTCCCACCCTTAAACTCATATGGCGTTTTTTTGCCTCAGTGTCCGTTGTCTCTACAAAGCTTATGTTCATTTGACTTTTATGCTCTAGAATTAGGACTGCTACGTGATTTCTTTTTCTTCAACTGTAATTATTTTTAACACTGATATGAGCTAACAATACTGGCCGTAGAAAATATATATTACCCACCTAGAGGTGTGTGCCACCTATAAACATGTATGTTGCTAATACCCTATGCATCAAAAGCCTAAAAGAGTTGCAATAAAAGTCTCTTAAATACTTTGCCACACAAGGCAATGTTTTATGTGTGTGTGTTTGTTTTCGAAATCTGTATGCTTTCAGTGCCTATTGAATGACTTGTGAAAGTATTCTGTCTGTTTTTAATCATTATTTCTTTTAATCAAGGGGATATCAACAGTTATCTACACCTTTAAAATAACTCTTATAGTGTCCACACTGACTTGTCTTCGCTTACCTTACTGTTACACTACTGTGGTAGTGCTAGGAAAGTTTGGTCCTAACTCCACCATTTTTTGCCTTCTGGTGCAAATAGATCATGGCCTCTCCATTTGAAGTTTGCACCTAAGAGGAACAATGAGCAGTGATACGATTCCTCTGTTTTGAGGGTATCAAAGGTTAAGAAATTTATAGCAGACTGTCTTCGAAATATGGGAGAGTGCACTATCATGTAAAACGGTTTTTGTGGATCGAGAAGTTTAAAAGTGGTCGAACAAGTGTAACCCATGCAGAGGGGACAGGACAATCATTAGCCTCCACTACAGATGGCAACATTCAGCAAGTCGAAGAGATGGTTCTGCCAAATAAACGAATTACCATCGATGAGGTAGTATCTGCTTTAAACAATAGCCATGGTTCTGCCATCAAATCATCCACGACGAGCTCGGCTTTCATACAGTATGTGCATGATGGGTACCAAGAAAGCCTCTGACTTAGACGTGCAAAATGCAGGGTAAAAGTGGCTTCACGACCAACCGAAAACCTGTTATTTGAAATTAATAGGTAAGCTTGTTGTCCTTGTGTAAAGTGACTTGATAAGGAAGGAGATTTCGAAGAAAATGATGTGCAGGGTCAAATCCTAGCCTCATGTAAATAAATGGTACAATAAAAGGTTTAGACAATTTTTGTCTGCCCCTCTTCTTCTTTTCTTCAGCATTTCGAACCCTTGAGGTTCATTGCTGCAGATTATACTAGCTTCCATTTATCTCTTTGGTTGGCCCTCTCTTTCCAGTTGGTGACACCAAGTGTTTGCAGGTATGACTGGATATTATCTCTCCATCGTCTTCTTGGTCTGCCTCGTGGTCTATGACCATTCATCTCCCTGGTGTATATAGTTTTTACTTCTCTGCCATCTGACATTCTTTCAATATGTCCCAGTCATTTAGGTTTATTAGCTCTCCTGATGCCAGTGATCAGTGGTGATTTAAACAGATTATAAATTTCGTTGTTGCTTCTCACTCTCCCATCACCGCTGTTTGCATCTTAGATGGGTCCAAAGATTCGTCGTGATACTCTGTTTTCGAAAACCTTTCCATTGTAATTTTATTATTTTTGTCTGAGGAGAATGGCGCTGTGAGGTGTTACCAGGGGATCTGGCCAACGCTCAACACTCTGGGAAGGATAAGATGGATATACAATCTGATGGTTTCTGGTACCATCGGAATTGGAACTCTTCGCTTGTTGCTGAAGATGGGGACTGAGCACTTCTGGAAGTGTCCCGAGTTCTGTGATGTCGATTCTCAGTTCAACATTTAAAATGTTTTTAATTTTTTTTTTTTTGGGGGGGGGGGGGGGGGGGGGGGGGGGGGGGGTTATTTCCCTATACTCAGGTCAGTTCTTCAGGCTGGCTGCTTCTATGAATTCGCATGACAGTTGCAGGTCCCTTAAGGTTTCCCATAACTTTCTTTGCACACTTCGCTCTTAGGGCCAGGTTTCATTTCTTAGTAATACGTGGAGAAGACAGACCTGCAGAATGTGCTCAGGTATTTGTGGTCCCATCTGAATGCACACTGTAGGGACTGCAGTCTTTACTTGTACAGTCCTTTTTATTTAAGCACGTTGTAGTTGAACCCTCAGTGTCCTGTTCTTGTACGGGAAAATGTTTTTTTTTTTTTTTTTTTTTTCAGATCTTAGTATTCTATGACAGATTCCTTTGCGTCAAAAATTTCATTCAAAAGAAAATTATGAGCTATGTCTAGGACACAATAAAGGAAAAGAGGTAAATTCTCAAATAGTTTGTTACTTGCATATCTCTTCACAGGGTAGCAGGTCAACCATCTCCCCCCCCCCCTCCTTCCAACCTAGCCCACTCACCCCGCCTCTCACAGTTATTAACAGTTTGGGGTTGTTGTAGGATTGTACAGTCGGTAGCTTGCTATTACCTTTTCTCACATTTGTTATACTCCCTTGATACATCTCCTCAGCTGCTTCTTGTTAATCCTACACCTCAAAAATGACATTCAATATTAAAATTATTATTATCTTTACCCTCTATCACTTTCTCATCCTCCTCCTTTTCCTTCTCCTCTTCCTCCTCCTCCTCCGCCTTCTTCTTCTTCTTCTTCTTCTGCTTCTACATATCTGCATTGTATCGCCTAATAGAACATATAAATTTAGCTAACCTGCTAAGAGTAGTCTTATTCTCTGCCATGGAGTGCTGCTCATCCTAGGTTCTCCATATCGTTTTCACCTCATTCTTTTCTCCGTGTGCTTTATTGTCTACCTATTTTTCTTTAGACCAGTGTGTTTAGTGCAAATATATTCTACTGTGTGATTGAAAATACTATTTTAAAAAATTGTAATAAATATATTATATAATTTATTTATGACAATTTTTGTGTTAAACTTTTGCGTTAGATCTTTAGAATTTGAAAATGTAATCTGTAAATTTAATCTGTTTGTGTATGTCTTTCATGATAATTAGACTGTGTGATATGTGGAAACAAACATGCAGGGGGATTATATTTGTTTGAAATTTAAAAGCTCTACAAACATGACCTTGGCAATTTTTATTTTTTTTTCAGTTTTTAATTTTTTTTTTTTTTTTTTAATTTAGAAGACCTGCAAAACATTGCCTAGTGATAATTTTGTTCGAAATTTCCAAGTCCTACAAATATGGCTGGGCGATTGATTTGTTTGAAATTTGAAAACCCTAGAAAAAATAGCTGGGTGTTTTTCCCTGCAGTAGTGTGCCTCATGCACACTCGTGCTAAACATTTTCCTCTCGTAACATTTCTTATTTAAAAAAAAAAATTGCAGTTAGTAATTACAGTATAAGTATTTTCAAATAAGTAGTTACTTGTCTTTTCTTTACCCCTTACTCAATTCACTGGAATATGTTTAGTGCACATCTAAAGCTCGAGAAACATACTAGACGAAGCAGTGTCAATCAGCATAAGACAGGCCGTATTAGCCCCGAAGCACGTTAAATGGAGAGTTTGAACGCCTATGGGATGGTTAAGAGGGCAATCGCGATGAACGAATTCATATCCTCCTCACTATGCGCTCTGCTGATAAACTTAAGTGGTCTAGTTTCACTATCTCACACGAAGACTAGAATCACGGATCATTTCAGTGTCTTGGCAAGCAATCCAAGCATTTATCTCTTTGCCTTCTCCTTTTTCTCTATGGCTGGGCGATTATTTTATTTGAAATTTGAAAACCCTAGAAAAATAGCTAGGCGTTTTTCCCTGCAGTAGTGTGCCCAGCGAGGGGCAAGTTGTGAAGTTTGGAAATCTGTTGTTGGAGTGAAAAGATAGCAGAGGAGCATTATAGAAGTTCATGCTCAAGTTGACACAAAGACAAATCAAGACTGTCATGCAACACTCATGACTACAAGGTCTGTATGTGATCATCAAAGTAGCCTTCGCTCTTCCAATTCCAGCCACCAGGAGACGGTGCAAACAGCTCAAGAAATGTTTATACGAAGTCCAGCAAAGTCAGTTCGAGAAAGAGCAAGGAAAGGTTGAGTCTTTTCTCACACAGTATGAACTATGCTGAAGAAAGAGCTAAAATACATGAATGGAAGCCGTGCTACTGCCAGTTACTCAGTTACTCTCTCGTGAAGACTGCAACATTCGTATGGGCTCTGGGAAGAATATGCTGGTTTGGGAAAAAATACTTGTCTAATCTCTTTTAGAAAAATATCCTCTAGGATGATAACTATTGATCAGGAGAAGATCTTAATGTAATCTCTTTTGGGTTTATTGCAGAATTGGCCCGAAGTAACTTTGAGGTGCGGGATGACCTCGGACAGGATCGTCTGTCCATTCATTCTTCGTGATACCATGAATGCTAAAAGGTACCTTATAATGTTGCTAGATTAAATCTGTCCAGTGATCAGTGCTTATTGGAGTGTTGAAGATGTTTTTTGCATGCAAGATGACGCCACTACACATTTTGCTGATGTCGTTCGTGAATGGCTGAATGTTAACGTTACCAGTAGATGGATAGGTCGTCGTGGTCCATATTAATAACCAGCCAAAATTCCAGACAGCATCGTGAAAGCTTTTCTTTTGGGCTGGTTAAATGAGCTAGTCTGCTGTACAAATCCAAATACTTTTGAGGAATTTAAAGGGCGAATAGAAGCAGTTATGTCTTCCATTCCATATAGGTTCCATGTGAAATCAGGTGACGCAATTCCTGACCGGCTTGAGAAGCTAGTGGCGAAACTGTGTGTCTTTATCAAATTTTTAAATAGAAACTTATGCTAAACATTTTCCTCTCGTAACCTTTATTATTTAAAAACAAAATAACAGTTATTAAATACAGTGTAAGTATTTTAAAATACGTAGTTACTTGTCAAATCTTTTCTCTACCCCTACTTAATTCACTGGAATATGTTTAGTGCACATCTAAAGCTTGAGAGACATACTAGACATATTACAAGCCTTGTCAACCAGCTTAAACAGGTCGTATTAGCCCCGAAGTACGTTGAATGGAGAGTTTGAACACCTATGGGCATGTTAGGAGGGCAATGGGGATGAACGAATTCATATCCTCATCACTATGCGTTCTGCTGATAAACTTGAGAGGTCTAGTTTCACCGTCTCACACGATGACCAGAATCACATATCATTTTAAGTGTCTTGGCAAGATATTCATGCATTTATCTTTTTGCCTTCTCTTTGCTCTCTTTTCATCTTATTTGACGGTCGTTACCAAGTTCTCTAGTCTATTCATTTTAATAACATGTCCAAACAACACTGAGTGTCGGCGTCTGCTTTCTCTATATGGTTTACGGTTTTCGCCTGTCTCAAGGAGGACTGCTTGGTTTATGTTACTACCACTCCCCAATATTCACTGCCTTCTGTTCACAGACTATATCTCGTCTGTGTGTGAAGGTTTTTCAAAGGGTCACAAATTGGGCACGCCGGCCCGTCTTACATTCGGCCCTTCCAAACACTCGTCTTTCACACTGCATCTGTATTTTATCAATAGGCATGATATATTCATATGATAATATGCATATTATGAATATCAAAACAGTGGTGGGGAAAAAGCACAAAAGCATGGGTGGTAAAGTGCACGCACACATACACACACACACACATACACACACACACACACCCACCCACTCACTTAAACACACCCACATACCTTCACACACACATTAACACAAACTATTCACCCACATACATACCTACATACCCACACAGACACGCACATTCCACACACATACAAACAGACATACGCGCACATACCCAATCACACACGCACATACACAGACACAGACATGCCACACACACACACACACATAAACCGGCATACAGACACACACACAGACACATATGCACAAACACACGCAGACACAAACACACAGATACACTCGGAGACACACAAACACACACATACAAACGCAGACACATACACAAACACGTGCTGACGCTCACGCTTACACATACACACAACCAGAGACACAAACACGCAGAAGCATACGCAGGCATTCATACATACAGGCACACGCAGAGATACACGCAGACACACACCCACAGACACACAAACGCAAACACATACGCAGACAAACATATACACAGGCACACACACAAACAGACACACCCATATAGACACATCGGAGACACAACACACAGAGAAACACACAAACACACACAGACACATACATAGATATATACAAACAGAGACGCGCATATACACAGGCATTCACGCAGACACACACAAGCACATACAAAGACACAAACACACACATACAAGCACACACGCAAGCAAACCCACAGCTACATTTACGTAGAACACACATACAAGCAAACACACACACACAGACACATGTAGACACAGAGACACACACAGACACATACACACAGTCCTACACGAGCAAACACACACATACACACACAAAAACACACACAGACATAGATACACACTAACAGACACACAATACAAAAATCCTTACACTAAGAGAAGCACGTATACACAGGCATTCACGCAGACACACACAAGCACATACAAAGACACAAACACACACATACAAACACACACGCAAGCAAACCCACAGCTACATTAACGTAGAACACACATGCAAGCAAACACACACACACAGACACATGTAGACACAGCGACACACACAGACACATACACACAGTCCTACACGAGCAAACACACACATACACACACAAAAACACACACAGACACAGATACACACTAACAGACACACAATACAAAAATCCTTACACTAAGAGAAGCACGTATACACAGGCATTCACGCAGACACACACAAGCACATACAAAGACACAAACACACACATACAAACACACACGCAAGCAAACCCACAGCTACATTTACGTAGAACACACATGCAAGCAAACACACGCACAGACACATGTAGACACAGAGACACACACAGACACATACACACAGTCCTACACGAGCAAACACACACATACACACAAAAAACACACACACAGACATAGATACACACTAACAGACACACAATACAAATATCCTTACACATAGAGAAGCACGTATACACAGGCATTCACGCCAAGACACATAGATACACACAGGCACATACCAACACGTACCCACACACACAAAAACAACAAAGACATACACACAGCCACATACACATAGAACTCACAGATACACAAACACATTTACGGGCACGTGCAGACACACACACAAATACATATGTAGACACATACACACAGTCATACACGCACACACAAACGCCCAAACACACACATACACACAAACACACATACATAGATACACACGCACAGACACCCAAAACTAACACACCTAGACACAAAGTTACACACAAACACAAACTGACAAGCAGTCATGCACACGTAGACACACTGGCATACATACACACAAACAGAGTCAATCGCTCACATATACACACAGACACATACACACACAGACATACAGAAGACACGAATGCAGACAGTCACACACACATAGACACATACACAAACATAACAAATCGCACGCACACACAAACACACTTATACAAACACAGACACGTAGACACAGACACGCCTACACAGAGACACAATCACACACAATCCCATAGTCACACAGTCAAGTCACACGCACATGTAGACATACTGGCGCCTCTTGCTGTTCGTAGGATTAGATTTAATCAACTGGAAAAGGTAGTTTGCAGTATTTTGAGACACAATTTTATGAATAAATTTAGCTTTGTTAAAAATTAAACGTGTTCTCAGTGGCAGAAGTCTTAAATGGCTATAGAGATTATTTTTATCGGTATATTTTCTATCTGAAACCATTCGTAAAGCACGATTTTGAAGGGAACTTAGTCTTTTAGCATTAGATTTAGCACACCCATCCCACACCGTGGAGCAATAGTCGACATGTGCTTGAATATAGGAAGCGTTAAAAAAATTTCGCGTATCTTCATCCAGGAAGTGCTGAATTTTGGCAAGCTTATGAACTTTTTTGTGCAATTTTTTTTTTTTTTTTTTTGTTATGATACAAACATGAGAATTCCAAGTTAAATGATTGTCAATTGTAAGGCCTAATGTTTTATGCTCAGTTACATTAACAACAACTAACATTCTAGATACCTAGAAGTATTATATCAATTGTTTTCTGGGTCCTTATTTTGGGAGGAAACAGGAAAGAGTTTCTGTCCTCTTAAAAGCATGTCGTAAACTTCAACACATGAAGGATTATTTTCTTTGAAGTCGGAATGCATCTGTCTGAGAGCTGTGTAACCAACAGACAGGCCTTATACAAATAAGCCACACGAATGCAGTATGCAACATACTGGCTTTAACCCAATAACGTGAAGTCTAACGAAGCACGTCTTTATCGAGGAACAATTGGCAAACCTTGGCACCAAGATCGACTCAGCTTTAAATGTTTGCTAGTTAAAGTCCAGGGAAGTAAAGGCGGTCGCCCGAGTTGACCACATCAACCAATCTAATTACTATATTACTGCCCATAGTCGGTCTAAGGCAACTAACTTTGGCCTTATATGATGCCATTTGCGTGTAAGGGGACCTTTGCTTTTTAATTGTTACTGCTGGGTCGTGGAAATTTCAAAACTGTTCTGTTTATATTTATCGCAGAATTAAAACAAACAGGTGTTTTATTCCGTTTTTTTTAAACCTGTGTACTATAAAGTGTCGATATTTCCTGATGTTCAGTGAAAGACACTTGTTTCATAGAATACCTTTTCGTCGTCATAAATTTAACGTTGGTTTACTAAATAAATATCCATTATCTGAATTGAAGCAAAAAGTTATATGTAACATAGTAATAACCCAGAAGAGTTGAACTGATATAGTTGATCAACTCACTGCTTTTACTTTTGTTTAGTCTTGTTTTCTTTTCAACTTCTGGTGCTGATTTTCCAAATGATCCCATAACATTCTTTCATCCACTCCCACCCCCCCCCCCCCCCCCCGATTTATGGACATAATTATTGAAGTACTGGCGTGTGTGAGTGAGTGTGGTGTCTGTTTGTGTGTGTATGCGTGTTGCGTGTACGTATATACTTACTGGAGTTAATACCACTGTAATTTTGTTCCATCAGACAGCTATGATATTCGTGTTTCGATCCCCACTTTAATTACAGAAATGTATTTAACCGCGCTTATCTATCTCATGCTGTGCAGGTTTCTCCTTTTTCCTAGAACACAGCGTGAAAGAATACCACGAGGAGAAATAAATCTAGAAAGTCAAGAGATGCGATCTGTTGAGAAGGCATGCGCCATCTGGTGAGGCACAGGATAATGATAAAACGATATATAACTGTTTTTTGTCATGGCAGTATAACATGAAATAGTATTAATCTTCAATAAACTCAGAAGGTATAATCTCTGGCAGAGGAGAACACGGCCGACACATACATGTTCTGGGAAGCTTGACCCTAATGATAGTGTTTATGTAGCCAATTTTACCAGCAGGTCTGGGGCACCTGACCGTAATAATGCTGTTAGTATAATCTATTGGCTTGCAACAGGTGCAGGATCGCTGAAGGATTGACGGCGCTTCAATATCGGTCATGGTATAGCTTCTACAGGCGCCCAAACAGACGGGAACTAAGGCTATCCTGGGTATGCAGTTTTTGTAGCGGACTGTCAGGATGGCAGGTCGGTTGGTGCACCTCTCTTCTGCTGTTACTTCATGAAGGGACAAACTAAGGAAAGCCAAGAGGATATAAAACAACATTACTGATTTGTTGAACCAATTCTTGTGATTGGAGTTGTATTTGGAAGCCGTGCTGGTTGTCAAAGTGCACACCTGGAGAAGAAGTAAATAAACACATTAATCTAACCTGAATTCTTAAGAAACTTGCATTAAAATGTGAACACACGAAAACGTAAATATTTTATTTCTGTTTTTATACTGTCAGAATGGTTTTGAATTTCTCACAGCTTTAATTGTTTGATTATAAGCTTCGTAATGCCGGGTTTTATCTCAACTGGCGACGATTTGTCTTGCGTTGGTTTCGACAGTGGTACAGAGAGCTGACCGCCTAGAAAACAATGACAAACTACTGAAAGTAAAATTTGCCTTAAAAAACCACAACAGCCGAAAATGTTGAGGTTGGTTCTGCAAAGTCCTGTAAAGGATAAGCAACTAACTTTATAACGAGATGACATGACTAGTTCCATTTCTCGCCGGCTTTTAAACTCAGGTTAAAAAAAAATTCTGGGGGGGGGGGGGTGATATTGTGTAATATTATGAGGCTGGGAGTTGAGCTATAAAGAGGCAGGCGTTTGTGAGCAGACATGATTACCAACGTCAAGTGGCATTTAGTATAAGAAGAATAAAAGTACTGATTTTAGGAGAAAACTCCTTAATATTTATCTGAATTTAATATAAAACACTTGAATATGTTAAGATTTTTCGTGTACAAACTCTTAGAAATTCGATTTCATTTCAAGTTAAAAACATAGATTTCCTAAATTTTGAGTATAAACCTTTGGACATTTTCTACAATTTAAAGAGAAGGAGTGGGATCTGATTCGACCATAGGGCATCATGTACACCAGACAAGACGTTCTGTTGATGACGTTTTCTACTAATTCTGTTATTACTGGTAATTGTTTGTAATGTTTTCTTGTTTGGCTTGCCTATTTTTAATTTTTAACCGACAGAGTACTAAACTTCGGCTTCCATGTTTACTAAAAAGGTGACAACTGTTTCGTAGATCACCTGAGAGCTAACCACACTCAAAATAAAAACAAATGCAGATAATATTATTTGTTAAATTTGATGTCAGGAGATTACAGTTTTAAGCTAGTGCGACATCTACTACTGCTTCGAAGTTAAACCATCTTTAATTTAATTTCCACATTTGGTTTTCATTTTTGAGTTGCCACATAAGAAGTCCTTGAGATGGTAACTCTACAGACATGAAGGGAAAAGCATCTTTTCTACTTCGTTACATGATTCAGCAGAGATCTTTGGCAGCCCATACGCACTTATCGGGGTACCTGGTACAGTCCTGTGAAGTAAAAGTGATCGGTGTGAGGCTTACCACATAGCCCACCCAGTACCGCTTGGTCTATAAAATACAGGTCTAGCCCTATTTTCCCAATACATCCCAAGGCAGGGAAAAGGGTCCTTTACTCAGTTATTTTACTATATGGACTTTTCCAGGCCCACCAATGGACCGTGGTCCGCTGGTTACAGAAGGCAGCTTTACAAGACGTTTCAAACCCAGCCCTGCGTTTGTTGCCTTTTATGGTTTATTGGGGCCAGTTTACCTCCAGTAGTTTGGCAGTGTTTTATGGACTGTCGACACTCATGTTGTGTGAATAAAGAAGACACCAACAATTGATTGCACAATTTATTGCCTGGCATATTTCGTTGTATCTCGCCAGGTGCATACTGTAGTAACAATTTATCAAAATTAAGCAAATAAATGAATCCTAGGAACTGAAACACAAAATCGACTACATTCAAAAACTGTTCGTATCACCAGGGTAACTGCAATGTAAAGAGAATGTGCTTGTGTCTGCATAATTATGGACTTAACCGGCTGATTGATTTGCCTCATGTTGTTGATAAAATCATCGCAAAGGGGTTTTCTACCAAATTGTCTTTATCGAATCCGATATATCGGTTTTACGAAACTGTGTTCTAAACCCCAACCCACTATGTGTGGGTTTTTTTTCCTTACGTCACTATAACCATGTTAACTACATTGTAATTTTGAAGACGGTCCTTTGCTGTAACGGAACTTGCAACATAACATACTGTAAACAAGCAATTTTAAAACCTAAGTCCTTTAAGCATGAAAATACTTAATTTGTAAATTTTTCGCAATAGTATTTGTTTGAAGACTGATTATACATTTTTTTTACATTTATTCTGTAATTCTTCACAGATAATTCAGTAATTTTGTAGACTGCATGTCAAGCAAGTTCAAAGCACCACTGCTAAGTTCACCCCAAACCATAGGAAAGTATGTTACTTTTGTAACCACATGGTGTCCTAATACACCTGTTTTCTACGACTGAGTTTAAGATTCGTTTCTGTTGAATTAGCATACTAAGAACAGCTCATGTGAATCACTCGATGTCTATCTTTCGGGCAGCAATCCCAGGGTGGGTTTTTTAAAACTGTGTAGAAAAACCAAATATTCGTCAACACCTCTGGTTTGGAGAGAATAAGGCACCTGGGTGTAATCAAAGGATCTGGTCGGCTCACTACACTCAGAGGAAAGGCAAGACGAACATATACCCAGATTGTGACCGATTCCATCAGTATTGTAACTCTGCGCTGGCTGCTGAAGGTAAGGACGGAGCACACATGGGAATGCCCCGAGAACTGTGATGTCAATTCCTGACTCAACTCAACTCATTTTTACTCTACATGACATTGGAGAACCAACCCCAGAATTTTTTTTTAGCTGTTGTGGTTTTTCTAGGCAAATTTACGACCAGTAGTTCGCCATTGCTTCTGGACGGTCGACTTCTCTATACCACTGTCGATACAAATGCAAGGCGCAAGGCCCGCAGTTGGTATCGAAACCGTCATCCCAGCATTACGAAGAATGACAAAGTACTCAAAGTCTACAGAAACTTAACAGCGAATGCCTGCTGGAGTTGGTTGGAGACGTCCTCAAAAGCAGAGGCAGCTAACTTTATCTTATCTTATTATAACATCTCAGTTAATAAATATATGTATCTGTAGTAGTAATGACAGTCGTCTAGTCGGGTGGGAATGCATCAGTGATGACCTTAATCTCTATTTATTATTCCTTAACCAAAGTTTCCGGCGCCAGTCAGCCTAAAATGACTAAGTCAATAACCCTTTCACGCCACTGACGCGTCGCTAAGACCCACATTTTTATAGACCAGCGTGTAATGTCTTAGTTTTCAGTACAGTACTCAGATAAATCTTGCCAAATTCTGGTTAGATTCAGCGTTACGTGACTGACTGACTGACTGACTGACTGACTGATCGACTGACGTTCAGCCCTGCTAAGACCGCACGATGAGCGACAAATACCCGGTAAGACAAAGTGCCACCATTCATTTGAGAATCATCCGCACGCATGTTCCAGAAATCCCATTCAACCCTTAGGTTGTATTTAGAGCCCCGACGACAGCCGAGAGTGGAAGCTTTTAAAGTTGAAAAAAAAAGCCTCTTTTTTGGCACAGAGATCCATAAGGGGTCACTACACGGCATTTTTCCAAATTTATGACAAAAATATCACTTTTTCAATGTGTTCGTTTTTGTAAAGTTCGGCATTCGTAGAATAGATGACACACAAAATTTATGTCATTTGTAAACAATTTAGCATTGAAAAGTTAATACTAACGACACCACCTCGTGCACTTTTTTAAGATAAAAAAAAAATTTACAAGTCAGTTTTCTCAAATCTCTATATTTCAGTTTGGTGTGTGTGTGAAATTCTAAAATCTAAGCTAATATAAAGAATAGAAACATGAAATTGTGTATGCATACTTTATAAACAATATTATAGGGACTGGTCTATCTAAAAGTAGATTTTAGAAAGTTTTTGTTTTCTAAAATTTGATTATTGTCTTATGATGCTAGATTTTTTTGACTTTTTCAATGAACCTACATTTTAAAATTCTACGAAAAATATTTAAAAACATGTTTAAAGTAAATAAACTAGACCTGTACCTCTAAGTAGAACAAAAAGTCATGGATCCATCATTTATTGTTGAATACCTATGTTTGTTTTTAAAGTTTTAGGATTCTAAGTACATATTGTTTTTTTTTTACAAGATAGCGGCTATTGCCATGACAACTATGATTTTTCAACACTTAAAGTGTACAAATGTAATAAAATGTATCCCTACAAATGACCATCATAAAATAACTGCTCTAAGTCTGTAAATAAAAAAAAAAAAATTTTTTTTGGTGTAGTTGATTATCGTTACATGTAGCCAATAATGCTTTTCTATATACTTACATTTTGAATGTGTAAATTAAACTAAATCATAATTTACTTTTTTTTCACCTAATATCCGCTACTCAGCCCCTAAAGTGTAATTAATTAATTGTGGTTTTACAAACGAGTAGCGTATTTGAGAACTTACAGACAATGTTAATACCGTACCTCATAACAGAAAGACTGGCCTGGAGATTCGACCTTCACACTTTCGTCAGAGTCCTGCATAGTAACAGCGTTGATGTGGCGATTTCTCCTGCTGTCCTGTGCAGGTGTACGGGTTTTCGCTACCTGTCTTGCATTCAACAATGTTTCCATTGCTTTCCTGTCTGAGGGCGTTGTTTTTAACTATGCGATCGTAATTTTGTCAATAAACGGCAGTAAACAATAGACTCTAAGGGAAAGTTTGAAACTTTTCTGTATGAAAATCGGTGTAGGACCTAGTCTAGTAATATAATGATATACTTTCTACAGAAATACAAACCAGACTAGTTTCTATTTTATAGTTTTAAGAGCTGGGATCACGTTTCAACGTGTAATGGACACTTTATCGGTACTACTTGATATAATTGCGTGATATTTATAGACTAGTGAATTGTCTTGAATAAGCCTTTACAGAAATGACTGCACCAATGGATTTGCGGCAATTTGCAATGTATTAACTCTCGCTTGTGCATCCATTTGTCTTGTAAGTACAACGTCAGTGCTGAAGGAAGGGCAGTGAAAAAAGGTAAGCAGTATCCTATGTTCAGAGCAACGGTATCGCAGTGGTTAGCCCTCTTACATTTCGGTCTAGTGGCAACATATTCGAATATACTTTTTATTTTTTTTTTAATTGACATGGATTTTTAGTCGGTCCATCCTAAAATGACTGCAGATTGCATTGGAAGTAAAGGCAGCCGGTGGGATGTTTACCACTTCATCGAAATGGGGACCTCCGTGGCAAAGTGGTCAAACCATTTGCCTCGCGCTCTGAACAAACATGTCATTCAGTTACCGAATGCAGTTTTTTCAGAGACTCTTGGATCTACGGGCATCGTGCTTTTGCAACACGGCTGCCCGTTCTGTGTGGAAAGACCGAGACCTCCAGGATAATCTGGTGCAATAAAGTCGATCCTTCCGACTTTAACTTTAACGTGAACTTCACCCAAAAAGTGATGACTGGTCTACTCATACATGGATTTCTACCACGACTCCAATACATGTAAAGATTTTTTAATTGGTTCTATACAGTTTACTGCGTCAGATCACCACAATTACGGAGTGCAGGCCAGATTGCCAGTGCGTTTGCATCCAGGTCATCGAAAATTCAAACCTTTTTAAACTGTGATATTTATCAAAGTAGCTACCTTTTCAGCTTGATCTGTTTAATTGGTGGTTTCCAACCTGGGAAAAAAAGGGGGGGGGGGGAGAGGCGGTGAGCACTCTCTAATTTTGAAAGCATTTTTATTTTTGTGAGCAGATTGTACATCTATCGTTATAAATCTAATTCATATAATAACATGCGCATTTAATTATACATTAGGAACACATTCTGACCTCACGTGTCTCCATACTTTATGTTTCCACTGTTGCCGAATCTATTGGCCCCTCTCTCAAATCATATTTTTTATGTAAAAGGGGGGGGGGTGCATAGGGCAAGGGGTCTTGCTATATACTTAAGGGGGAGGGGTGAGTGGGGATCTTGTCACATACTCAAGGGAGCGTGAGGGTCTTGTCATAGACTCATGGGGGCTTGGGGGTCTTATCATTTACTCAAACGGGGGAGGGGGGGGTCATGGTGGTCTTGCCATATACTCAAGTGGGGTGTAGGGGTCTTCCCGTATACTCAAGGGAGGTGTGGGGGTCATGTCATATACTTAGAGAGGCGTGTGGATCTTGTCATATACCTAAGGAGCTTTGGGGTCTTGACATATGATCAACGGGGTGTGGGAGCGTGGGGTACTTGTCATATATCTTGTCATATACTCAGATGGGAGTGAATTGAGGTCTTGTCATGTATTCAAAAAGGCTGCGGCCTGAAAAGGGTTAGAGACAACTGTTTTACATTTCTGTGCAATGTCTGCAAGTAGTAAAATCATAAGAGTCAGAGTGGCAAAGGCCCTTAGTGCATTATCTTGCCAAGGCTGTGGTCTTCCTTCAGTCCCCAACAGATGCAGAATTATATTTTAGTACGGCTGTGACGTTGGTCCTACCAGACAGTTCTTAGATATTGTTTGGGAAGGTCCTGGTTTGGTTTCCAGTGCCCCATTGTAGAAAAAAAAGGGGGGGGGGGGGGTGAAATACACACAGTGCACCCTAACAAGCATGGTGGAGAAGTCGACTAATCAGTAAGGTTCCTTCGAAGTCGGATTACTTCTGCCTGAGAGACAGAGAACCAACAGTCTGCATACAAATAAACCAGATTTGTCAAACCGATATGTACTAAAAACTAAAGTTCTGGAACAATAGAAGTTGACGAACAACCGTAACTTTCTGCCGGAGTTTAAATGTCTGTATTCTCTTAAGACTGCCACCTGTATCTGGGTTTCAATAAAAGCAGACTTTAAAAAATAACTGTTGTTGTCGTTGCAGGAAATCAAAGCCTCAAATAGAGTCTTGTCTTTATCAAGATTTGTAATTTCTTGTTCACTAGCCATTGACCTGTGCTCCTTAGCAGGTGGGTATGAGTATGTTAATTAGTAAAAAAAATTTTTGCCTCTATGAACTCGCATGTCAGTAGCAGGTCCTACGTGGTTTCCCATAACTTGCTCTGCACACTTTGCTCTTGAGACCAGATGTATTTTCGAAGTTTATGTATAGTGGGCAGGTCTACAGAATGTGCTTAGGTGTTTGTGGTCCTGTTTGACAGGCACACTGTGGGAACTGTACAATCGTTATTTTAGGCATGTGGTAGTTGAACCTGAAGTGTCCTGTTTGTAGACAGAAAATTGTTGTATATTGCTTTCTGTTGAGTCTGCTGGTGGGGTCTTTTGGGTGTTTACTGTTAGCTTGTTCTCTCCACAATTCCTTGTATTTTCCCTTGATAAGCGTTTTAATTTCTGGTAATGACAATGGATGGTGTTTTTTTTTTTTTTTTTCAAGTCAGTCTGCTAACTCATTTCTTGGTATGTCGCAGTGACCCGGGATCCACTGGAGAGCGATCAGATTGTTTTCTGCGAGTCTGTTTAGCTTGCGGGTCAGTTCTCTCTCCATGTTGTCTCATGGATCCCTCTGAGTCGCCTTGAGGACTGACATGCAGTCACAAAGAAAAATAATTTTGCTGTTTCTAATTTTTCTTTTCTCAAGCATTTTGGTCAAATCAAATATTGCTTGCTGCTCTGCTCTGAAGTTTCTTGAGAGTTTTCCGGAGACGCATGACGTTTCTACTTAGGTCTCATCTTGCAGCATTATAAATCTCACCTGAAGTCGTATTA
This sequence comes from Candidula unifasciata, assembly GCA_905116865.2. NCBI lineage: Eukaryota > Metazoa > Mollusca > Gastropoda > Stylommatophora > Geomitridae > Candidula > Candidula unifasciata. The sequence continues at coordinate 116,078 of CAJHNH020000430.1, read as the reverse complement.
TTATTATTATTTATTTTGGTGCTAGGCCGATGGAAAGTCTGGGGCTGTCGTTTGATGTAGTGACGAATGAGGTTTTCTCCTAGTAACACTAAGAAAACGTCATAAGTTATGTGCCCCTTCGTACATTTTCTACTCTTCCCGCATCTCTATTTAACTATATTTATTTTAAGTGCGCATTTCTTTTAACCAAAAGATGCAATTAACTCTTGCCGGACTGAAATATTCCATTGGTTTGTCACAAGGGACTTGTGAATGTGAATCGTGAACTGTTTTTGGAGGTTACTGATGAAAATGATAAACAGGTTAGGAGATATAACACCTCTATGAAGGACATCTTCTTGTAACCTAACCAGCGTGCTCTTGATATATATATATATATATATATATATATATATATATATATATATATATATATATATAAAACCAACAAAGAAACAATGTATTGATTGGCACTCATAGGAAGAAGTAGAAAGACAGAGGGACACAAGAGACAACATAAAAATCGAAAGCTATAGTATCCTGTCTCCTCAAGATGGCGAGTGCGCCTCGCTATGGAGACGAGCGTACTAAGAACACAACTAGGCACTCCCAAAAAAGGTGTCTTCTTTGGCATGTCCATCGTATAGCTTGAGATCCACGACCATGGAATGCGGACAGAATTCATCTCAAACCATTTCATGGCACCATAGGTTACATAAATTTATATTAACGAAGCATAGGTAGAAAAACAAACACAGCAGCAATTTACAATTAAAGCAGACTCTAATGCTTTGTCTAGAATACAAGAACGTTTAAGAAAGATTGGATTGGTATGTTCCATTGTGTTACACGTCATTCACATAAACCAACAGAAGGGGGACCTTTGTTTATCTTTTTTCTTCTTCTTCTTCTTCACTTCCTCTTTTACCGCTGTGGGTGTCGAGGGAGATATAAGGTTCTGTTTCTGGCTCTTCTGGCTGCCTCGACCTTAGGCACATCGTGCTGTTGTAGAGCTTCTCTGATGTTATCCTTCCATCTTGTTCTGGTCTACCTCTTGCTCTACGTCCTTCTTCTCTTTCCATGTATGCTTTTTTATGGTATGGTGTCACAGTTCATTCTCTCTAAGTGGGCAAACCATTTCACATGCTGTCTTTGTATGTAATTTAGAATTGGTTCTGTGCCGACTTTTTCTCTTATGATCTCATTCCTGATCTGATCTCTTATGGTCACTCCTACAGCCCTTCTCAGAATCTCATTTCCATGGTTACTAATTTTCTTTTATGGTTTGTTGTGAGTGACCATTTCTGCCACTGGTAGCACAGAGTTGGAATAAATATCTTTTTTTCTTAATGAAGCAAAATGCTGGAAAATGACAAAAAAGGATGCGCACAAGCTATCAACTTACACCGCACATGCCTATGGACAATTATCAAAATGTTCTTGCCAGATACAATCTCAACCACTAAACTACTTCAAGTCACAAACCAAGAAACTCCTAGACAGTATTCTTCTTCTTCTTCTTCTTCTTGTTCACCGGCTGTGAATTCCGGCGGTAAGTCGCGGTTGTTCGTCCAACTAGACTTTTGGCTTTTACCTTGACCTGAGTTTTGAGTGTACATCCGTTTTACTGGCTTATTTGTTTGCAGTTCTTGTTCCCCGCCTCTCCGGCAGATGTACTCCGACTTCGAGGGAACCTAGACAGTATGATAACCAAGAGATGATGGAAATGTCTTGGTCACGTTATGGGAATGAATCCTGATGTGCTACCCAGAACAGCTCTCACTTGGACACTAGAGAGAAAGAGAAAGAAGGGCGCCCAAAATCAACATGGAGACTAATGATGGAAAGTGAACTGAATGCTGCATCTCTGACATGGAAAATTGCACTGAAGACTGAACAGGACGAAAAGGCATGAAAAGTCTTCTCTAAAGCCTCATGTGCCACTAGTCATTAAAATAACAGATGAGATGAAGAAAACACAAGGAACTGTAAAACCCTAAGTAGTGTGAAAACTTATCCAACGAGTTAAATATTACCTCGACTACTGAGATAACGTACCAGTTTTAAACTGTACATTTTAATGGCAACGAGCATTCTGGCGAGGTTTTTCAATAAAACTGACGTCATTTTGAGTGGAGGAGAATATGAGTACGAAGAATTATCAGTGAGACAGATGATGACATTCGTCGATATGCAAAGTAAAGGTAAGTATATGACGCTTCACCACGCCTTCCTGCATATACTTCTAGATCTATATTTTGTAGGCCAACCGACACTTGGTGGGTGATGTGGTGAACAATACACGGGCTGCCTTTAGTTCTCAAGACTTTATCTGGTACCTACTTAAGGCAAAGTCCATCTGGGAGCTGAGGTCATTTAAGGGGTCACTACACGACATTTTTTTTCCAATTTATGACATAAATTTCACTTTTTTTCAATGTGTTCATTTTTGTAAAGTTCAGCATTCGTAGAATAGATTACACACAAAATTTGTGTCATTTGTAAACCATTTAGTATTGAAAAGTTAATACTAAAGACACCAACCCATGCACTTTTTTAAGATTAAAAAAAAGTTTAAAAGTCAGTTTTCTCACATCTCTATATTTATGTTTGTTGTGTGTGTGAAGTCCTAAAATCTAGGCTAATATAAAGACTAGAAGCATGAAATTTGGTATGGATAATTCTAAAACAATATTATAGAAACTGGTCTATTAAAAAATATATTTTGAAACGATTTTGTTTTTAAAATATACTTTTGTCTTATGATGCTAGATTTTTTTGGACTTTTTCAATAAACCTACACTTTAAAATTCTACGAAAAATATTTAAAAACAGGTTTAGAGTAAATAAACTAAACCTATATCTCTAAATAGTATTAGAGGTCATGCATCCATCATCTATTGTTGAATATGTAAGTTTGTTTTTAAAATTTTAGGATTTTAAGTACATATTGGTTTTTTTTTTCCACAAGATGGCGGCTATTGCCATGACAAACATGATTTTTTTTTACACTTAAAGTATACAAATGTATTAACATGTATCCCTACAAATGACCATTATAAAATAACTGCTGCAACTCTGTAAAAAAAATTGGTGTAGTGACCCCTTAAAAAAATGTCCCTCTTTGTAAGGACCCGAACCAGCGACATTCAGAGCCGCAGGCCAGCGTTTAAACCACGGCGCTGTTAAAATGTGTGTGAGTGTATATATATATACTTGTGTCTGTGCGTGTGTGTGCGTGCGTGCGTGCGTTTGTGTGCGTTTGTGTGTGAGTGTGTGTTGAACAAATATAACAATGCGTCAACCGACAAGCTGTTAGTTGGCTCGCGTTGTCCTGTTGCTACCTTTTGGCTAGACTATAAAGTAGATGGTAGATAACTAATCTTCCTCTTCTTCGTGTTTATTGGCTATAGCTTCTGGCGGCAAATTCTGGTTGTTTATTCATTTCTGGACTTTGGTCTTGTTTAAGAACATGAGTTTTGCATGCACAACTGTTTTAAGGATCTCGCTCATACGTGTGCAGACTGCAAGTTCCACGTGACCGTTAGCGATTTTTGAAATGAAAAGTAGCTCTCATGCCCTAAAAGGTTAACCACTGCTAATAGAGAAGTAGACAACAGACAAGATTTACAGATTATACAAGATTGAATTGACCAGAACAACACACTGACGAATAGGCAATCAGTCAGTCAATCAGTCAGTCAGTCAGGATAAAGTAAATTATTACATTATTATTCAGTTACACATTTCATGGTAATTTTAAGAAATCATAATTACTGTATCTTCTTCTCTTCTTAGCGTTTACGAGCGGTAAACTCCTGCGTAAGGTCTGGTTGTTCGTCCACGTCTGGACTTTAAGATTGTTCCAGAATTCAAGTTTTGCGAGCGCATCCGTTAAATAGATCTGATTTTTGTATGTGTACTGTTGGTTCCTTGCCTCTGAGGCAGATGCACTCAAACTTGAAGGAAAACCCCCTAATTAATAGACGCTACGACATGCTTGTTAGGGCGGCAGTTGGTCTTTTTCTTTTCTTACTGGGGCTTCGAAACCCACACGGGGAATAAGTATTTATTATCTATTATAGGTTAAAATTTTTTTAATATATGCCAGACTTTCATTTGCTCATTTCTACTGTCAAAGAAAGGCTTCTTCCGTCTAGAAACGGTTTCTCCTGTCTACTGTTTCCTTTATTTTGCCCGACATATAGACAGGTGGGGGAGGGGGGGGGGTGAAAGAATTGTATGTAGCTATCTGGCTGGCCGTTTGTCTCCACGTCTGTAGGTCATGTGTTCGAATCCGATTCAGATAAGTCCATGATTTTTCATTAAACTTGTTTGCAGCCTAGATCATGTGCCAGGACAATGAAGGCAGTCTTGGGGGTGGGGTGAGGGTGGGGGGATAAGGATAGAGAGATCGAGCAGCAGCAGGACACAGAGAGACAGAGAAAGACAGAGATAGAGAAGGAAAAGGCAGCGGAAACATTTGCTCAATTCGACCACGTTACATAAGAAATACTTTCATTTTTATTGAAATATGTCTAAATAGACCAGAATTCCTGCTTTCAATAAAATAGGAAAACCATTGCGCATTCTGATTCAGTCTGTAGTTTTATTTCATGAACTTTTTTTTTAAATTTGGGTCTCTCTTCCTTTAGACGTCTGACTTTCACATTTGTCTACTTATGTATCCATCATCCCTGTCCCACCCACACCCAGCCCCCCCCCCCCCCCCGGCCTTTCAACTCCAGCCCACATTATTGTTTTTCCTACTGTGCACATCACAAGAGCTATTACCATATAAAGATGTGTCTTTCCCACCGAAAAACTCATATGGCCTTCTCTTGCCTCACAGTGTCCGTTGTCTCTATGGAGCTTATGTTCGTTTAACTTTTATGCTCCATAATTAAGACAGTTCCGGAACATATGTACATATTTTTTTTTTTTTTTCAGCTGGAATGATTTGTAAAACTGATCTGAGCTGACAATATTGACTGCAGAAAATATCATGGGAAATGCAAACGTAGGCTGCTATATTGACCAAATCACCTGCCAAGTCGCGTATGTCGTCTATAAACATATGTGTTATTAACACCATGTGCACCAAAAGCCTCAAGGAATTGCAATTAAAGTCTCTGAAATACTTTGCTGCACTAAGCAATGTTTGTTTTGTTTGTTTTCGAAATCTATATGCTTTCAGTGCCCATTATATGACTTGTGAACGCTCTGCCATCGGATGCTGCTCATACTATCTTCTCGTTTTCACGTCATTCTCTTCTCCGTGTGCTTTATTGTCTACCTATTTTTCTTTAGACCAGTGTGTTTACTGCAAATACATTCTACTGGGTGATTGAAGAGTTACTATTTTCAAAGACTATTTTTAAGTATTTTAATAAATAAATAATTTAATTCATTTCTGAAAATGTTTGTGTTGAACGTTTGTGTTAGATCTTAAATGTATGAGAATGTAATCTGTAAATTTATTCGTTTGGTATCTGTCTTTCACCCTGATTAGAGTGAGACTTGGAAGCAGTCATGGCTAAGCTATTATTTTTTTTGAAATTTGGAAACACTACACACATAGTTCGGGAATTATTCTGTTTGAAATTTAGAATCCTTACACAACATTGCTTGGTGATTATTTTGTTTGAAATTTGAAAGCCCTAGTAATATAGCTGGGTTTCTTTCCCTGCAGTAGTCTCCCCAGCGAGTGGCAAGTTATGAAGTTTGGAAATCCGTAGTCGGAGTGAAGATTGTAGATGAGCATTAGAGAAGTACATGCTCAAGCTGACACAAAGACAATCAAGAACTGTCATGCAACACTCATGACTACAAGGTCTGTATGTGATCATCGAAGTAGCCTTCGCTCTTCCAAGTCCAGCCACCAGGAGACGGTGCAAACGGCTCCAGAAATGTTTATACATAGTCCAGCAAAGTCAGTTCGACAAAGAGCAAGAAAAATTGACTCTCTTTTCACGCAGAATGAACTATGCTGAGAAAAGAGCTAAAATGCATGATTGGAAGCCGTGCTACTTACTGCCAGTTACTTTCCGGTGAAGACTGCAACATTCGCATGGGGTCTGGAAAGAATATGCTGGTTTGGTATAAATACTGGTCAAATCTCTTTAAAGACAAGCTAGCTAGCAGCAGTCAGAACGTGGTCGAGCTTTTCATTTTTTCTTTCTCAAAAGCAATTAGATTTGGAATATAAAGAAAACATCCTCTGGGGTGATAACTATTGGACAGAGGAAGATCCTCTTGAATTCTCTTTTGGATTAACTGCAGAATCAGCCCGAAGTAGCTTTATTGTGTGGGATGATCTTGTACAGTCTTGACTGTCCATTTATTCTTCGAGATACCATGAATGCTGAAAGGTACCTTATCAAATCACAAGATGAAATCTGGCCAGTTTTCAGTGCTTATTAAAATGTTGAAGATTTTATTTGCATTCCAGATGACGCCACTCCATATTTGGCTATTGTCGTTAGTGAATGGCTAAATGTCTACCATTAAATGGATGGGTCGTGGTGTTTCATATCAGTAGCTAGACAAGAGTCCAGACTTGACGTCCTGTGATTTTTTTTCTTAGTCTGGTTAAAGGAGCAAGTCTGTTGTACAAACGCAAAGACTTTGGCGGAATATAAAGGGTGAATAGAAGCAGTTATGTCTTCAATTCCATAAAAGTTCCTTGTGAAATCAGGTGACGCAATTCCTGGCCGGCTTGAGAAGCTAGTGGCGAAATTGTGTGCCTTTATCTAATTTTAAATAGAACCTTATGCTAAAAACTTTCCTGTCGTATCCTTTCTTATTTAAAAAAAATATATAGTTAGTAAATAAAGTATAAGTATTTTAAAATAAGACGTTACGTGACAAGTAATTCAAAAACCACTTATGAAAGTTACGAAAAAGAACCAGAGCCTTTACTGGATGAGGTACGATCAGCAATATACAGTCTGAAGAAAGGAAAGTCACCAGGTTGCGACGAAATACCAGCAGAACTAATTCAAGCAGGAGGAGAGGTCAGCGCCCGAGTCTATAATGCAATTTGCACGAAGATCTGGAACAGCGGCATTTGGCCAACGCGTGGGAAAAAAAAACAATCTATATCCCTCTCCCAAAGAAAGGAAATCTAAAACTATGCTCCAACTACCGTACCATCGCATTAATAAGTCATGCTAGCAAACTCCTCTTACGAATTATCATGAAGATGATTGAAAGGAAATTACAATATGAGCTACATGAAGCATAAGCGGGTTTCACACAGGGTAGAGGAACTAGGGATGACATCTTTAATTTGAGAATAATTTTTGAAAAATGCAGCGAATACAACGTAGATTTTCATGCTTGTTTTATTGATGATTTGATTTGATTTAAGAACCGACATCACAGCACTCGGGGCATTCCCATAAGCGCTCCGTCCCCATCTTCAGCAGCCAGCGGAGAGTTCCGATACTAATGGTGTTAGTGGCATTCTGATTAAACGTCCGTCTTGCCTTTCCTCTGAGCCTCGAGCATCTGCCAGAACCTCTTGTCACTCCCCGCTGTATCAATCTCACCAGACTGTGGTGATCCATCTGCTTCTCCGAACTGTACACGCTCTCCCACAAGGCACTAACCAGGTCTGCCTTATCGTGTATCAGTATTCCACCAAGTTGTGCAGAGCTATCCAGTCTGTCCGTCTGTTCATTTCCCAAAACATTGGCGTGCCTACGGTGAAAAAATCCAGACAATACTTCTCACCCGTGACCTCCGCAGCGAATCATGCCACTTTGCCCGAAGCATACCAGTTCTGATCTTCCTCAGCATGCTTTCTGAATCAGTTACAATCACGATGTGTGTGTGTGTGTGTGTCGTGTTTTCTAGCCAGCAGAAAACTGCAGTGACCGCCTCCACCTCCATTCTTAAGCTGGATGTTGTGGTATCATATGCTAGGCTCTCCTGAACCAAACGTCGACCATTAACTTTTGCTACGAAGCCCCAAGCACTTCTTTTGCCTCTTGACACTGAACCGTCTGTGTAAATGATCAAATCCTCTGAGCGAGCATTATCTTGAATTAACTACTGAATTTCCACCGCTGAGGCACCTGCTGGCCAATATCTACATTCCCGGCTCAGCGTGATTATGACTCTACACAAGTCTGACTGTTCAGGTGACACTTTGACCCACTCCTCTCCTCGCCTAATGTTCTCAAGGATGCAAACCTGCCTGATTGTGTCTTCTGCCTGAGCCATCCATGACCTCCCTCCTATCAGCCACTGACCCTTAACTGCACCCAGAGCTTCATGCAGAGGGTGGTCTGTGTCTGCAGCTACCCTGAGATATGACTTCGCCTTCAGCACCTTGTGCCTACCTGCAACCGTCGCAAACCAAGGATGCTTGTTTCATTGATTATAGCAAGGCATTTGATTGTGTCCAACATCAGAAACTGTGGACTGTTATGAGAAGTATGGGGTTTCCATCGCATTTAGTGCTTTCAATTGAAAATCTTTATCATGAATAACAAGCAGTCATCAGAGCAGCTGGTGAAACATCGGATTGGTTCGAGGCGCAAAAGGGAATGAGGCAGGGGTGCATTCTCTCACCATACCTATTCAATGTATACGCAGAAAATATAATGAGAAATGTCAAAAATTACCAGACTTGTGATAGTTATGATCCGCTGAAAATTGGTGGTCACCCTATACCGGAACTTCGCTACACTGATGACACAGTCCTCCTTTCGAACAGCGTAAAGGGAATATAAAATTTAATATTGTCTGTCCAAAAGCACAGTGATAATCAAAATCTGTTCTTGAATTTAAAGAAAACGAAAATAATGTCCACAGATAAAACTGGCTGCCACCCAAAAATAACAATAAATGATGATGAAATTGAACATATCACAAACTTTGAAAATCTAGGCTCTATAATAAATAGCAATGGAGACTGTTTGACAGAAATTAAAAGGAGGAAGGCCATAGCAACGCAAAGATTAAACAGACTTAAAAGTCTTTGGTTAAGCACCAACAAGGAGATCAAAATAAGAATTTTGAGAGCATGCATCTTCCCTGTAGCAACATCCGGATGTGAATCGTGGACTATCTCCCATTCCTTAAGAAAGAGAACAGGGGCTTTTGAGCTGAAATGCTATAAAAAGATTCTCAGAATATCTTGGACAAAGAAGAGTAGAAATACTGACATCTTTAAAGATCTGAACATCAAGGAAGATTGGTTAATAAACAGCATCCTGTATCAGAAGCTGAAATATTTTGGTCATATCAAGCGCCACGACGGATTGGGAAAAATTATAGCAGAAGGCATGGTACCAGGAAGTCAGGGCAGGGGCTGAACGACACGAAGATGGGCACATGATATAAGTGACTCCTTGAGTATGAAAGTACATGAGGCGGGAGAGCTGGCGAGAGACCGAGTTTCTTTAAGACAGACCCCGATGATAGCGACGTTCTGCAAAGGACCTGCTACATGATGATGAGTTACGTGTCAACATCTTTTCCTTACCCCTTACTTGATTCACTGAAATATGTTTAGTGCATATCGAAAGCTCGTGAGGCATACCACACGTATGACAGGCAATGTCAACCAAGTACGTTAAATGGACGTGTTTAGGGGGGGGGGGGGGGGCTATAGGAATAAACGAATACATATCCTCGTCATCATGCGCTCTACTGATAAACTTATATGTAACCCAGTAATAACTCTTAGGAGTTGTACTGGTATAGTTGATCAACTCACTGCTTTTACTTACGTTTTGTCTTGTTTTGTTTTCAACTTCCGGCGCTGATTTTTCAAATGATTCTTTAACATTTTTCACCCCCAGATTTATGTACATGATAATTGAAGTACTGGTACGTGTGAGTGAGTGTGGCGTATGTTTGTGTATGTGTGCGTGCCTGTGTGCGTGTACGTATTATACTTAGTTGAGTTAATAATACTGTAATTTTGTTCCATGCTGTCCAGATTTTTCCCATTTCTACGAAATTTATCATCATAATGTAATTAGTGGCTTAGCTTTAAGTGAGGTTTTATTTTTTATTCCCTTCTTCTGCATTGCAAGGCTTGATTTAATCCTTTACCTATCTGCAATAAAAGATGGTTGAGTTTAAATACGTTGTGTGATCTGCCTTTTTATTTCGACCTAAGTATTTTGACTTTTATTACTGTCTTGAGTTTTCTCATGTCTCAATATGTAACACACACAGTGAACAAATTTTAAAACAAGTCATTACTTTTTACATTATTTATTCTTCAAGACATGCAGGCAAGCATTGTTAGAAATGGCGTAAGCCAACATAGATGTAAGGCGGAAACATCCTGTTAGGGACTGTTAAAAAAATATATATATATATAATATAGACAGGGTTAAGAGAGAAAGAATTAACAGAGAAAGAGATCACTGAAGGCTACTGAAAGACTCTTGTGCTGTTCCGGAGGAAAAATGTCATCTAATTAGCAGGACAAATTCTGCATGTCGAAAAACTGTTAGATGTTTGTATCTAAATGAAGATAATTTGTTGACGTATATACGGTTATTGCAAGGTAAGTGCAATGCTAAAAGATCACTGATGTTTATTAAATATCACGTGAGAGAGAGAGAGAGAGAGAGAGAGAGAGAGAGAGAGAGAGAGAGAGAGAGAGAGAGAGAGAGAGAGAGAGGGAAGAGAGAAGGAAAGAGAGAGAAAGTGAGAGAGGAGAGTTTTTTGTTAGTTGTAAAGGACATAAATATTAATGAGATAAATGAAATACAAATAAAAGATTTAAATACTAGTGATTACCTAGAAAGAATGTCATAAAAATGGCACAATCGTCTTCTTTTTTTCTACTACTACTACTAATAATAATAATATAATAATAATAATAATAATAATAATAATAATAATAATAATAATAATACAACTACTTCTTCTTCTTCTGCCTTTCTATCCCCCAATGGAGCATAGGCCCTCAACCAACTCACGCCAAGTCGTACTACAACTACTACTACTACTATTACTTCTTCCTCTTCCTCCGCTTAAGATTTTGTAGTTTATCTTCATTTCTTTGAAGCTGTTATGTATGCAGTTGTTCCATCTTGCATGGGCCTCCTTTTTTTCTGGGTTTATGATATGCTCTTATCGGGGTTCACAATGGCAGTAATGCCAAGGTATTTGTGCCATATGACAAAACTGATATGTTGCTGTTGAATAAATTATATGACTGGTTTCAGTCCTAGATTTCTTATAACTTATGTGTAACAATTCACGAGATACGACATCGGAGAACATTATGCCTGCGGAAAAGATAGAAGGTAGAAGAAACAGACTGAACAAAATTAATGCTGAATGCTTCAAGATGGCCACATCACCCACCAAGTGCCAACTGGTCTAAACTATATAGGTCTAGCCCTGTATGCCCAAAACGCCTGAATGCGTTGAAGAAGGTCCTTTACTTTGTTTACATTACTCTACTTTACGATGACAGCATGAAGGAATAACACGAAGAGAATAGAATCTAGAAGGTCAAGCAATGCGATCTGTAGTGAACGCCTGCGCCATCTGGCAAGGCACAGGATGATGATGAAACAATGTAAACACATTTTTCTTTTTTTGTCATGGCAGTATAACATGATATAGCATCAACTGTTCACAAAAACTCAGAAGGTATAATCTCTGGCAGAGGAGAACACGGCCGACACATACACGTTTTGGGAAGCTTGACCATAAGGGTAGTGTTCATGTAGCCAATTTCACCATGAGGTCTGGGGCACCTGATCGTAACACTGCTGTTAGTATAATCTATTGGCTTGCAACAGGTGCAGGATCGCTGAAGGATTGACGGCGCTTCAATATCGGTCATGGTGTAGCTTCTACAGGTTCCCGAACAGACGGGAACTAAGGCGATTCTGGGTATGCAGTTTTCGTGGCGGATTGTCAGGATGGCGGGTCGGTTGGTGCACCTCTCTTCTGCTGTTACTTCATGAAGGGACAAACTAAGGAAAGCCAAGAGGATATAAAACAACATTACTGATTTGTTGAACCAATTCTTGTGATTGGAGATGTATTTGGAAGACGTGCTTGTTGTCAAGGTACACACCTGGAGAAGAAGTAAATAAACACATTAGTCTAAAGTGTATTCTTGAGAATCTTGCATTATAATTTTTGCACACAAAAACGTCAGTGTGTTTTTATAATGTCATAATGGTGTGTTACATTTCTCACAGCTCAATTGTTTGATTATGAGCTTCGCAATGCTGGGGTGCCAGGTTTTATCTCAACTGCCGACGATTTGTCTTGCGTTGGTTTCGCCATTGGTACAGAGAGCTGGCCGTCTAGAAAGCAATGACAAACTACTGAAATTAAAATTTGCCTAGAAAAACCACAACAGCCGATAATGCTGGGGTTGGTTCTGCAAAATCCTGTAAAGGATACGCAACTAACTGTATAATGAGATGACATGGCTGGTTCCATTTCTTGCCCAGCTTTTTACCTCAGGCAATTCCGTTCTTTTTTTTTTGGGGGGGGGGGGCGCATGTGGGGGTTGGTGTAATAATATTTAATATTATGAGGTAGGTAGCTAGGTAGTTGTACCCCACCAGTGCATCACACAAGCGATAAACACCCGGTGACACAAAGTGCCACCATGAGGATGAGTATTAGAGAGGTCCCAGAAACCCCTTTCAACCGTTAGGCCATATCTATGGTTAACAGATAAGGGCGAGACGATTTACGTATTTTCTGCATAATGAGTGTGCACTTGCCTATTATGGTTATAGAATGCACTAAAATTATGATACTTTTTCTCCATTCGTGGGGTGCAATTTTTCGTTATTGTGAGACCCCACCCTGTGTGTTACCGGGGACACTAATATAATCCAGCCTGTGTGTTGAACGGCGTTTCTTTGATCTTTTCACGGGTGATCCTCGTCCGAATGGCTGAAATGTGGTTCACCGGGTGTTTATCGCACAGTTTGATGTTCTGGTGGGTAAAACGTCATTCAGTGAGTCATTACAACTATACGCAAGCCTTTCCCTCTTAGTTTTACTGCTATAACTAACACTTCAAAATTAGAACGTGGGTTACTGATGTCGCTGGAAATTTAAGAGTTACAAACTTTATACGCGTTTCTGATAACATGCTGATTATAAAGTGAAGGAACATGCTTATAATAAAGTGAAGGAACATGCTGATCATAAAGTGAAGGAACATGCTTAATTTAAAGTGAATGAACATGGTGATTATAAAGTGAAGGAACATGCTGATTATAAAGTGAAGGAACATGCTGATTATAAAGTGAAGGAACATGCTTATTATAAAGTGAATGAACATGCTGATTATAATGTGAAGGAACATGCTTATTATAAAGTGAATGAACATGCTGATTTTAAAGTGAAGAAACATGCTTATTATAAAGTGAATGAACATGCTGGTTTTAAAGTGAAGAAACATGCTGATAATAAAGTGAAGGAACATGCTGATTATAAAGTGAAGAACATGCTTATTACAAAGTGAATGAACATGCTGATTATAATGTGAAGGAACATGCTTATTATAAAGTGAATGAACATGCTGGTTTTAAAGTGAAGAAACATGCTTATTATAAAGTGAATGAACATGCTGGTTTTAAACTGAAGAAACATGCCTATTTTAAAGTCAAGGAGCCTTTCCCACACCCTCAGACGTAATGGACAAATAGAGCTAGACCTATACTTTATAGACCAATCGGCACTTGATGGAGGATGTAGTCAATATCACGCCAGCCACCTTTACCTTCCAGTAATTTACCTGTTACGCATTTTAGGCTTAGTCGAAATGGAAGAAATTTGTGTGAAAAAAGCCCGGTTCCTCAGGACTTGAACCTACGATCTTCGAATCTGTAGACGTGCGTATATGTGCTATACCCTGGCAGATCTCGTGCTTATAATAGAATGACGTAAATAGGACAGTGACTGCAATAAACTAATATTTTGCGGCTTTGTTGTCTTGTCTGTTGAATTTTTCATTTATAGTCTGTGTAGTATTTATTACTTGGCTGATAAACACTGGCCAAAACGTTTTGTAAAAATATGTTTGTCTTTTCCATTTCCCTATAAAGCTATCTTATCACCTGTTATATTTAGTACCTATTTTATGATGTTGGAAATTGAATTACCCCGAATTCCGCCCCCCCCCCCCTCCATTTTTTTTAAAGGGATTTATTGAACTGCAAATTATTTCCTAACCGAAGTGGTGCCCTAATATAACAGTGCCATTCGGTTGAACGTCCTGGGGTTGGGTGCAGTGTTGACAGCTCTGCCCTGTAAAAAGAAAACTACAACGTTACTGAAACTTCAAGAGGAAATAAGTTTGATTTTGCAAATGAAATATAGCACTCCTATCACATAAACATGAGCATATACAAGAGAAAAGTTACAGTCTGTACAGCACTGCAGAAATGGTGGGGCTGAGAATAAATACACAGAAAATTAAGATCATGACAAACAGTCAAAACCAACAACCAGGGACCATAAGTAACCAATCACTTGAAAATGTAAAACATTTCAAATATCTTGGCAGTGTGGTGTCCCTACTGGGAGGGACAGAGGAAGACATACAGCCAAGCCTGAACAAAGCTAGAGCTTCTTTTGGAAGGATGAGGCAAATATGGAAATCCAACAGTTACTGTAGAGGAACAAAACTCCGACTCTACAAGAGCATCATTTTGCCAGTTCTACTTTATGGAACAGAATGCTGGAGAATGACCAAAAAGGATCTACACAAGCTGTCCACCTTCCACCACACATGTCTACATAGAATTATCAAAATTTTCAGGACAGAGACAATCTCAAACACTAAACTACTTCAATTCACAAATCAAGAACCTCTAGACAGTATGATAACCAAGAGAAGATGGAAATGGCTTGGCCACGTTATGAGAATGAATCCTGATATACCTGCCAAAACAACTCTCACATGGATACCAGTGAGAAAGAGAAAAAAGGGGCCCCCAAAAACAACATGGAGACGAACGATGGAAGGTGACCTAAGTGTGGCATCTTTGACACGGAAAACTGCATTTAAGATTGCACAGGACAGGAAAGCATGGAAAGTCCTCTCTGAAGCCTCATGTGCCACTAGGCATAACGAGAACTGGTGATGATAATGATAAATACGGTTGAACAGGGTTTCTTTGATTTGCTCCGGAGTGATTCCCATCCACAGGGTGTTAATCCTCCTGCCAGCAATCTATGAGAGGAACAATGACGACCATAGGCCATCATGTATACCAGACAAGACGTTCTGTTGATGACTTTTTTTTTTTTACTAATGCTGTTATTACTGGAGAATTGTTTTTTAATGTTTTCTTGTTTGGCTTGCATATTTTTAATTTGTAACCAACGGAATACTAAACTTTTGCTTCCATGTTTCTAAATATAGTAAAGAGAATGTCACTGATTTTATTAGTTGATGTTATCAGTTGCATGCCCATTGCGAAAGTTTTCCTCGATCCTTTTTCCAGTGAAAAGGGTCCTTTACTTACTTACCTACATTACTAAATGGACTTTTTACACCACTGGTTACAGAAGGCTGCTTTACAAGACGTCTCAAACCCAGCCCTGAGTTTGTTGCCTTTTTTGTGGTTTATTAGGTCAGTTTACTTCCAGTAGTTTGACAGTGTTTTATGGATTGTCGACAATCATGTTGTGTGAATAAAGAAGACACCAACAATAGATTGCACAATTTATTGCCTGGTATATTTCGTTGTATCTCGCCAGGTGCATACTGTAGTAAGTAGTAACAACTGATTAAAATGAAGCGAAAAAAAATGAAACCTAGCAACTGAAACACAAAACTGACTACTTTCAAAAACTGTTTGTATCACTAGGGTTACTGCAATGTGAAGAGAATGTCCTTTTGTCTGCATAATTATGGACTAAACCGGCTGATTGCTTTGATTGCCATATACTCAAGGGGCATAGGGTGTTGACATATCGCAAAGGGCTCTGCTACCAAATCGTCTTCAGCTGATGGAATCCGGTATACCCGTTTTATGAAACTGTGTTCTAACCCAAACCCACTATATATGGGTTTTTTCTTGCCTCACTATAACCATGTTAATTTTGATAATAGTCGTTTGGTGTACGGAAATTGCAACATCATATATTGTAAACAAGCTTTAAAAAAACGTTAGTCATCTGAGCATTAACAAATACTTAATTTGTAACTTTCACGCAATAATTGTTGAAGACTAACAATGCAAATTTTCTTTACATTGAGACCTATCCTGTAATTCGTCATAGATAGTCCAGTAAATGTGTAGACTGTATGTTTGAAGCAAATTCAAAGCATCACTTCTAAAGTTAAAGCATGTTACTTTTTAACTACATAGTGTCCTAATACAGTTGTTTTCTACGACTGAAAGGAGATTTGGATTCATTTCTACTGAATTCGCATACTAAGAACAGCTTGCGTCAGTCTCTGGTTGTCAATCTTTCAGGCAGCAATCCCAGGGTGGGTTTTATTTTTAAGAGCTAAATCCGCATGCGCGCTAAAGAAACAAAATGATTTAGTTACTCAGGGTAACACTGCAGAAGCATACAAAAGTTTCAAAACACTGAAGTAGATTTTGCTTACTGTCCTGAGCAATGAGTCCTAGAATTTGGGAAGCTTTGATGAAGACCCTAATCTTACAAAATTAACAATGGGTGCTTTTGTATGCTTCTGCAGTGTGACAAAGTTCTGGCAATGAAAGAAAGTAAACGACATTTTATACCATTGGTCATCTGGCATTTGGTCAAAGAGTAAAGACGCTTCTCCGCGCTATTAGGTGTTTTGTGTGTGTAGTGCAAGTTGTATATTGTATAGACCAATCAGTGGGTAAAGAGGGCGGCATTATGTTGGCTACCTTTACTTTCAAGACTTTACTTGGTACCCATTTTATGCTTGTTCGATCGAAACGCCCTAGGTCAATTAAAAAATCTGTTTCGAAGTAAGATTTAGCACCAAAGTGTTGTGTACCATATCTCCTATCTTTGATTAAACCTGTTGCTACCTTGGCTAAAGAGTGACCCGGATAGCGAATGTTCGGTTAACGAAGACATTCTTCGTTGTTTGTCAACCTTTGCGAATGAATTTGGATTCTGATAACTACTGTTTTAGTAGATACGTGCGCTAACATATAGACGATAGATATACAAAAATATCAAAAGATCTGACATTATTGACCTTGAAAAGTTAATAGAACAACTGGTTCAGGAAGGAAAAAAGGGTGATAAAGAGTGCCCATTAGAGGAGAAGGAAAAATAAAATAACAGGAAAGAATGTAACGGGTAGCTTTAAAAAAATTCGACCTTACTCTAGATAGTTTCGGACTTTGGCTACAAAATAGTTCATCAACAAAGCTGGCATGAGAGAAGGCGTTTGATTTTTTTTTTTTTTTTTTTTCTGAGCAAAATAAGAAAAGTTCAGTCAACTTTGGACATATTTTTGACTTCTCCTTCAGCAAAGAGACATGTGTAAGCTAATGAAAAAGCGAAGACTTACCTTGAAAAAAAACACTGAATATTTGAAAGAAGCCTAGTATAGCGTACTTTTTTCTATTTGATCAAACCTATCTTTAAACTGTTTTTAACATAAAACGAATTGAATGATCCTCTATAGAAACTTTGGAGAGAAAAAAAATTTCGCCAACGAATATTTCGTTTAACGAATGTGATGCAGAAATGAATTATCTTCATAAGCGCAGTTATCATCAAATAAGGTTTTTCTTTTTTTGACAAATATACGGTCTTTGTGTTATTTTAAAAGTTACACATATTGTTTAATTATCTAATCTAGAGAATCCAGATGGTCTCATGTATGTACGCATTGTTTTCCAAACAAAGTTAAATTGCCTAGAAAAACTAACAAACCGTCAATACCTATTGGAGCTGGTTTGAGACGCCCTAAAAAAAAGGGGGAGCGAACTAATTTTATATTGGTACCCGAAGTGGTGTGGTAGCTAGACGATCACCTTATGATCGGAAGGTGGTGGGTTGAGGTCCTGACAGAGCCTGAAGTTTTTGTTACTTTTAATAACTTTTGTTTCCCGCTCAACTCAGTCTTAATTGGGAACCAGGAAACTATTTCGGATCGGTCTTTAAATTATAGTTCCAGCATGATATGCCCACAATATTTGAAGGTGTGAAAAAAAATATCCCTTAATTGACATAACGTTTGGAAAGCAATGATAAAGTAAGTTTCATATCCTTTACAGGACATTGCAGAACTACCACCAGCATTTTTTTGGCTGTTGATGCTTTTTTTTTTTTTTAAGGCAAATTTATGACCAGTAATTTGTCATTGCTTTCTGGACGGTCGACTTATCGATACCACTGTCGATACCTGGGATCGAGCACGGCACCCCGGCATTACGAAGAGTGACAAAGTACTAAAAGTAAAATTGTCTAATGAAACTAAACAGAGAATGCCTGCTGGAGTTGTTTGGATAGGTCCTTAGAAACAGAGACAGCTAACTTTATCTCATTTTATGTTTGCATTTCAGTTAATAAATATCTGTTTCTATAGTAGAAATGACAGCCGCTTGTTGTCTTGTCAGCTAGGAATGCATCAGTGATGACCTTAATATCCAAAGTTTCCGGCGCGAAAAATGACTAAGTCAATAACCCTTTCAGGCTACTGACGCTTCGATTAAGACACACGTTTTTATGGATCAGCTAGTAATGTTTTAGTTTTCAGTAAACAGATTGAAGTCTTGCCAAATTCTGGTTAGATTTAGCGTTACGTGATTTACTGACTGACTGACCGACCGACTGACGTTCAGTCCCACTAGGACCCCACGACAAGCGACAAATACCCGGTGACACAAAGTGCCACCATTCTTTTGAGAATCACCCGGACGCAAGTCCCTGAAACCCTATTTAATCTGTAGGTTATATTTAGGGTCCCGACGATAGCCGGGAGTGGGAGCTTTAAAATAACCACACACACACACACACACACACAAACACACACACAAACACACACACACACAAACACACACAGACACACACACACAAAATCCCCACATCCATAATTAATTGATCATCGTTACATATCGCCAATTATGCTTTTTTATTTACTTATAATTTGTAAATTGAACTAAATTGTTCCAATCATAACTATGAGAGCAAAGAGACAGACTATTAATAGCATATTTATTCCAACATTAAGCTACCAGTGCCAAACATGGACACTATCTAAAGCCCATACACGCAAAATCACAACCTGCGAGATGAGGTGCCTGAGAAAAGCAGCCAACCTAACCATGCGAGATCGAGTGAATACTGAAATTATTAGACAAATTGTGGAAACGACACCTTGTACAAGATTCATCGAGAAACAGCAGATTTAAGTGGTTTGGCCATTTTGTTAGAATGCCGCCAGACCAAATACCATCACAAGCACTACATCTCAGAAGATCAACTACAAGATCAAGAGGACGACCGCGGAAAGCATGGATCGACAACATTAAAGACACTCTACGCCTTCACGGCATGACAATAGCCAGTGGCAGCCAACGTGCACTGGATCGCAAATTATTCCTCCCCACGTGCTTTACGGCAGAAGTGGTTTATGATGAGGATGATGACTAAATTGTAATTTATTTTATTTCAACAAATATTATCTATTCAGCCCTCAACGTGTAATTAATTAATTGTGGTTTTACAAACGAGTAGCGTTTTTGAGAACTTACAGACAATGTTAATACCGTACCTCATAATTGAAAGACTGGCCTGGAGATTCGACCTTGACACGATCCTCAGAGTTCTGAATAGGAACAGCGTTTTTGATGTGGCAATTCCTCCTGCTGTCTTGTGCCGGTGTAGGAGTTTTCACTACCTGTCTTGCATTCAGCGATGTTGCCATTGCTTTCCGATTGTTTGCTGAGTTGTTGTTTTTAACGATGTAATTTTGTCAATGAAGGGCAGTAAATAATAAAGGCTCTCAGGGAAAAGTTTGAAACTCTCTGTATGATAATCGGCGTAGGACCTAGTCTAGTAAAATAATGATATACTTTCTACAGAACTGCCAATTAGACTAGTCTCTAGTTTACAGTTTTAAGAGTTGGGATCACGTTTCAAAGTGTAATGGACACCTTATCTGTACTGCTTGATATAATTATTTGCGTGATATTTATAGACTAGTGATTTGTTTTGAATACGCCTTTACAGAAATGACTGGACCAATAGATTTGCGGCGGCTGACTAACTCTCGCTTGTGCATCCATTTGTCTTGTAAGTACAACGTCAGCGTTGCAGGAATGGCGGTGAACAAAGGTAAGCATTATCTCATGTTCAGAGCCACGGTATCGCAGTGGTTTGCCCTCTTACATTTCGGTCTAGTGGCAACACATTCGAATCCACTTTTAGTCGGTCCATCCTAAAGTGATTGCAGATTGCATTGGAAGTAAAGGCGGGCCGTAGGATGTTTGCCACTTCATCGAAATGGGGACCTGGGTGGCAAAGTGGTCAAGCCGTTTGCCTCGCGCTCTGAACAAACATGTCATTCAGTTACCGAATGCAGTTTTTTCAGAGACTCTTGAATCTACGGGCATCGTGCTTTTTGTAACATGGCTGTCCGTTCTGTGCTGAGAAACCCAGGCATAGATAATAATCTGGTGCAATAAAGTCGATCTTTCCGACTTTAACTTTAACGGGAACTTCACTCAATAAGTGATGACTGGTCTACTCATATATGGGTAACTGCCATGAACCCAGAACACCTAAAGATCTGGAAATTGGTTCTATACATTTTACTGCGTCAGATCTCCATAATTACGCAGCGTAAGCCAGATCGCCAGTGCATGTACATCCGGATCACCGTAAATTCAAACATTTTTAAACTGTGATATTTATTGAAGTCCGGTGTGATGCTGACCACATCACCCATCTTGTGCCGATTGGTCTATAAAAATAAAGGTTAGCCCTATATGCCCTATACGACTAAGGGCGTTGGAAAGGGACCTTTACTTACTTTTATTAATCGAAGTAGCGACCTACTACGCTTGATTAGTTAGATTAGTGTTCTCCAGTGGGGTCGGGGGGGGGGGGGCACTCTCCTGAGTGGCGCATGGAGATTTTAAAAAGGAGAGCGCGTCAATCAGTTTAGAAAGTTAGTGCATTTGTCCTTGCAACAACCCCTCGTACTTACATTTGTTTTAGTTTAGTTATAAATAAAATTATTGTAAACTATTTATTTATTTTTTACTGTTCAAAAATGACAAGACAATTTTTGCTTTTGTGAGCAGTTTGTACATCTATCGTTAAAAATCTAGTTCATATGATAACACACGAATTCACTTATGCATTAAGTTACCCATTCTTACCATACGTGTCTGCATGCTTTATGTTTTCATTGTTGCTGAATCTATTGTCGCCCCCCCCCCCTCCCCGCCCCTCTCTTAAATCACATTTTTTATGTAGGGGTTGGGGTATGTTGGGCGTGGGGTGGTGGTGGAAGGGTCTTGCCATATACTCAAGGGGGTAGAGTGGGGATCTTGTCACATACTCAAGGGAGCATGGAGGTCTTGTCATATACTCAAGGGGGTAGCGTGGGGATCTTGTCACATACTCAAGGGAGCATGGAGGTCTTGTCATATACTCAAGGGGGTAGCGTGGGGATCTTGTCACATACTCAAGGGGGTAGCGTGGGGATCTTGTCACATACTCAAGGGGGTAGCGTGGGGACCTTGTCACATACTCAAGGGAGCATGGAGGTCTTGTCACATACTCAAGGGAGCATGGAGGTCTTGTCATATACTCAAGGGGGTAGCGTGGGGATCTTGTCACATACTCAAGGGAGCATGGAGGTCTTGTCATATACTCAAGGGAGCATGGAGGTCTTGTCACATACTCAAGTGAGTCGTGGTTGTCTTGTCATATACTCAAGTGGGTCGTGGCTGTCTTGTCATATACTCAAGTGGGTCGTGGCTGTCTTGTCATATACTCAAAAGGGGTTTGGGGGTCTTATCATATACTTAAATGGGACATAGGGTCATGTACTCAAGGGAGCGTGGGGGTCTTATCATGTACTTAAATGGGACATAGGGTCTTGTCATGTACTCAAGGAAGCGTGGGGTCCAGTCATATGTTCAAGTGGGGAGTTTTGTCATATACTCAAGGGGTGTGGGGGTCTTATAATATACTTAAGGGGGTGTGGGGTGTCATTCGCACATCTGGATGAGGGGGTCTTGCCATATGTTCAATTGGGCCTGGGTCTTGTCATATACTAAAGGAGGCGTGTGGGTCTTGTCCTGTACTCAAGAGGACGTGTGGGTCTTGCCATATACTCAAGGGGCACAAGATCTTGACATATGCTAAAGGGGGTGGGAAGGGGACGTAGGGCTCTTATCATATGCTCAAAGGATTGTGTGGGTCTTGTCATATACCTTGTCATATTCTCAAGGGGTGTGGGGGTCTTGCCATATACTCAAGGGGGCGTGGAGTCATGCCATATACTCAAGGGGCGTGGAGTCATGCCATATACTCAAGGGGCGTGGAGTCATGCCATATACTCAAGGGGCGTGGAGTCATGCCATATACTCAAGGGGCGTGGAGTCATGCCATAAACTCAAGGGGGCGTGGAGTCATGTCATATACTCAAGGGGAAATGGGGTCTTGACATATTCTCAAGGGAGGGGAGACGGGGTCTTGTCATATATCTTGTCATACTCTTAAGGGGTGTGGGGGTCATGTCATATACTCAAGGGGAATTGTGGTCTTGACATATGCTCAAGGCAGGGGTGCGGGGTCTTGTCATATATATTATCATAAACTCAAAATGGGTTGGGGGGGGGGGGTCTTGCCTTATACTTAAGGGGGCGTGGAGTCATGTCATTTACTCAAGGGGCATTAGAGTCTTGACATATTCTCAAGGAAAGGGAGGCGACGGGGTCTTGTCATATATCTTGTCATATACTCAAAAGGGGTTGTGGGGTCTTGCCATTTACTCAAGGGGGCGTGGAGTCATGTCATTTACTCAAGGGGCATTAGAGTCTTGACATATTCTCAAGGGAAGGGGGGCCATATATCTTGTCATTTACTCAGGAGGGAGGGTTCTTGTCCTGTACTTAAAGGCAGCGCGGCCTGAAAAAGGTTGGAGACCACTGTGCTAGATTCAAAACTCCTGTGGAATGTTTGCAGGTAGTGAAAGCATAAGAGCCAGAGTGCATTAGCTTGCTAAGGCTGTTTTCTGCCTTCAGTCCATAACAGATGTAGAATTATTTATTTATTTATTTTTTTTTTTGGGTGCTGCTGTGACGTCGGTCCTACCTCATAGTAATTAGTACTAGACCGTTTTCAGATATTGTTTGGGAAGGTCCTGGTGCGGTTTCCAGTGTCCCATTGATGGGGGACGGGGGTGTGAAATAGACCGACTGCATTCTAACAAGCACTTTGTAGAAGTTGACTATTTAGTGGTGTTTACTTTGAAGTCCTATTGCCTCTGCTTGAGAAGCAAGAAACCAGCAGTCTGCATACAAATAAACCAAATGTGTACTAAAAACTCAAGTTCTGGTACAATAACCGAAGACGAACAACCATAACTTTCTGCCAGAGTTTTCCATTTTCTCTCAAGATCGTCCCTTTTATCTGGGTTTTTATAAAACCCGACTTTTTCAAAATAACTGTTGTCGTTGCAGGAAAATCCAAGCTTCAAATAGAGTATTGTCTTTTTCATCCTACACTCATATTGTGTATGTTGCTATGTGAGCAAAATACGGTAAAAATACAGCTGATGTGTGAAAGATGAGTGTCTAGAAGGATCGAATGTAAGACGGGCCTGCGTGCCCTATTTGTGACCCTTGATAAAAAATAGTCTCGTTCGTTCGTTCATTCATTCGTATTCCGCTAGCAAACGTATTTAAACAGTAGCAGAAGCCGACCCCGACATATTCTACCTAATTATAATTCGCCGTAGAGAGTGTGCTTAAAAATCTGTTTAAAACTATTCTGTAAATTAAACATCATTGCAATGCTATCGCACAATTTCTCATATTTCTCTTAGTTTAAGTGTATATAGGTAAGTTATATATATTCACGTCAATTTTATTGCTTCTTTTTTCACCTCGAATACATGAGCTGTCAAATCAATAAATTTTGGTAAATAATATTATTATTCATTAGAGCAGCTTTTTTTGTCAAAAGAAACCGTTCAAGAGAAGTCGGCCACACGTTGTTTCCCAGTTTTCGAAATATTGGTTAATAAATATTGGAGCATAATAATCGTTGCAAGTGGCAACTTATTTCTTTGACAACTGGAAACTAATTACGTGAAACACAAGAGAATAGATTTTACTGTTTCTCACAGTGTCAGTGATATTATGACGCCAGGTAAACACGCAGCGTCCGTCTCCGTTTCTATTATTCTGTTGTACTTAATCGTTGTGCTGACAATGAAACCTGTAGTGTTTCACGTATTTTTTGTCTAGAGGTATTCAAGGTGTGCCTTTGACACTGTGGTTACTTTAGCTGGTCCGGTATTGGACAGAAGATGTTTTCAGTGCCATGTGTAGGATTTACCTACCGCAAAGATGAATATGACAGAGGGTATGACTCAGTATCCCTCTCTATGCTGTCGAACATGGGTGTGCACTCGGGTACTGCATGAAATGAACATTTCACTAGGCCTTAGGCGTATAAAGACCAATTGTTACTTAGCGAGTGATGTGATCAACTTCACGCCGGCGTCATTACTTAATAGAACATTAGCTGACGCCCATTTTAGGCTGAGTTGACTTGGGAGCCAAGGTCTTTTTTCATAGACAAAAATTAGGCACAGTGATTTGAACAGACGACTTTATGGTGAGAAACTTTGGAGAAAAAAATTGTTTACACTGTCATTTGTTTTCTTACAATTTAATCCGTGTTGTCCAGTTTGTTCAGTAGCCAGGGGCGCCGCCCAAAATGAATTCATTGGGGAAGGTGTATGCTCATTCCATAATTATTTTCAAGGGGCAGGTGGGCTTAAGGAGAGTGAGCCTTGGTTAAGTGCGCAATAATACGTAATAACAGCAAAAACAATTATTATACATTATCATTACTAAAAGGATTATGTACTAAATGGCAAATTTAAAAAAAAAATATTTAAAATAACAAAAATATTAACAAATACTCAAACTCAGAACGTCTTTAAATGGTTGGGGAGGCACTTAGCCTCCTTACACATTTTACAGTGGAAGGGCTGTCTCCAACCTAAATATTTGTGGCGGTGGGTTCAAGGTTCGGAGCCTCCAGGTTCTGTCGCTCCTGACAATAACATGAGCTGCTAAAGTCTGCAGAACCTGTTCTTTGTCCGAGGTCAATACCGCAGCAAGTACGTATCTTATATTGTTGTCTTATGGTGTTGATGTTATGATAATTTCTCTCGTGTTTCATATATTTATTTATTTATTTATTTAGTCAATGTTATTTATTTTATTTATTTATTTATTTATTTATTTATTTATTAACATTTTTGACATGTTCGATGTGGGGGAGAAAGGGGGGTGGGGTGGGGCGGGGATTAGCTTGGAGACATAATACACCTTTGTTGCATACATGTCTTTATTGGCTGACAGTTATTTACTTTTCTGACATTGTGTATGCAGCATGTTTGTTCCAGTATGTCTTTTACCAGCTGAAGGCTTTTTTACTGGAGATTTACAAGAACTCAACAGATGCTGAAGTGTCTCTTTTTTGTGTGTGTGTGACAAACGCATTTGTTTTGTAAAATAAGCAACGATATAGGTCTTTGTTTACGCCTCTCTTTTATAACTAGATTCTTTTGTATATGTATTATTTTCTACGACTTTACCATGTTACAGGCCTACTAAAGAAGAAACCCAAGCACGTGTAGGAATGTTTGGAGTACAATAAAGCTTTTTTTTTTCTTTCTTTCACTTAAGCAAACATTTAACGTATTGTTTTTTATTATACACATTTTGCCAGTCACAATTTCAAGAAAGTTTAAAGTCACTGGTTTGCATTCATTATATATAAATATGTTCTAATTTTAAAAACAATACTCGGTCTACCAATGAAAACTATCCAGTTAGCTTTCAATAAATGTTTACAGTCCGTTCCAGATATCTTGCCCAACTTTAAAAATCTGTAAGGCAGGAACTGTTCAGTGTAGGTTGTTAAAAGTTGGCTAGTTTAAATGTGTCCTTATTTGCGGTACATGAACACAAAATAGACACTGATTAAAAGCAAAAAATCAGAATGCTTACAGTTAATCTGAATTTTTCAAAACATCATATTGCACGCATTTCATAGACGCCTAACTCGCAGATGTTCATCTCCATCATTAGTCTCTCATGAACTGAAGATTTTTCATTGTTAGCTGCAAAGGCTATCAAAATAATCACCACACATCACTGTATATGTGAAGTGATTTCTAGACAATATCCAGGTATTTGTCAGTTACTGCATTTTATATTCTCTTAGAGGTATGTAAATTATTAGTCAAACAAAAGTCAAAGAAATTTTCGCATTTTTAAGAAAACAGAAGCATGATTGCAATTGCCAGCATCTATACAACTGTAAATTGTAATACCATAAAGACATAGAAAATGAAAAGCCAGATGTAAAAATATGTGTTGATCCTTCCAGGAATTTTCGAGGTATTTGTTAAAGTGTGATGGCATGACTTTTGAAACACACTAACACATGACCGACTTTCGCAAAAAAAAAATGTTAGCGTTTTTCCTGAGTGCGTTTTTAAAATCAATACCATCACATCAAAACACCAACAGCTACAGTAACATCAACAACGATAATCACCAGTATAGCTGTCTTCTTCTTCTTTCTCTGTCCTCGTTTCTTTAACTAATTTACACAACTAGAGCTCTTAATAAATGATCCATTGTGCACATCAGAATGCAGAATAACATTTGTAATAGACAAAGTAAAGTGAACTTTTTGCATTGATGCGTTCGAAAAGTGTAATAACCGTTCGGTTTCTTCACCCGAGTGGGTTAAATGATAAATATCATGTCAGTGCTCACAGGTGAATAATTTTAGGACTGCTATTTTTTCGCAGATGCGCAATTTCTAACATAATGTCAGTTGATAATTCGAGAAACTGATATGGTCTTCCAATGTGTAAAATCTGGCAGTTTAATTACGTCAAAAAGTAACGTTGAATCATTTAATTTCAGATGATCCATGATATTTATTTATTTACCATCCATCTGTCCATACGTCTAGGAGCTCCGGATTCTAAGGGTTCACACATCTTGAAACCCCGATCTTTTTTATTTCTGATGGTTAGGGCTGAGACTTCCCCCTTCCCCCACCCCCACTTCTGAAGATTTTGCTGAATTATTGCCACTCTAAAACATGTATAGAAGTTTTCTTTTAAAGTAATTATTATTTGAAATATATTATTGCATTTTTTGTCACTGTGACGTGACGCGTGGTTTAAATGTTTATAATGTTGAGTAGGGATCTTCCTTTCAACACATTCCCTCCACCAGATTAACCGAACTAAAATCTGAGCTATGTTGCTCTCAGACAAAGTCCTGGATATCCAAGAAAACAACCATATTGGCTCGTTAAGTACTTTTAACATTAGCTGAACTTGGTACCCACAAGAGAAGGCAAGGAATTTTAGATGTCTATAGCATTATATTAAATGAATTATTAGACAGGGCAAATGATTCCTCCGTCATCTACCTTCTCCTGGTATTATTATGAATAATTAAAGAATTATTGTATTATTTGAGCCCCCACCAAATGTTATTCTATCCTAACAGTTTAATTAAACATGTAAGAACAGACATTTGGAATTACAAAAACTGATGCAGGATAAAACTTGACATACAGCTTTATTTACTAACAATGATATTCCCAGTTTGTTGATTTACACAAACAGTGACTGGTTAATTTGATGCTAGTGATAAGCTTCAGCGAGAAAAACAGCTCGGGGTTTAGATTGGTATGATGATGATGGTAATATTAACCTAAAAGATGTTAACTTAGCTTATAAGCCTCAGACAGCCGTGAGGAACTGTCAAGCTTGTCCAACTCTTCCTTGCCTGTTTTCTGCCTGTTTCAGCTTATTCTCCACTTCATCCCCTCCTCGGTCTCCACATCGTTCTCCACCTCGTCCTCCACCTCGTTCTCCACCTCGTTCCCAGCTGGCCGAGTCTAACACAATGTAGTCTCTTTCATGGACTGATCGTCACATGGGCGCTGTAATCATGGAAACAAACACATACGTGTAGTATCTTGACTTACACTAAGAATACATGTATCAATTATTGTAACATATAATAATAAAATATATCCCATCACTCCTCCTCATATTCCACATCCTCTCCAGTCTAGTCTGAAGGTCTTTTGTCTTACATGGGCGTCACATATCCTGCCTTCCTCTCATGCTATGTCATGATAGTTGACTTTCTAAGTCTGTTGTCCGTCATCATTCAGACTTCCAACTGGCTGACATTGATATTACATGACCACGTGGAGCAGGTTATGTGCTGAAAACTCCAACACTTTATATGTGCACGCTGTCCTGAATATTATCTTTCAGTGACCGTGAATACTGTACACCCATCATTCTTCCCCTGGGGTATAAATCCCCTGTTTAGGTGAACACCTTAAGTGAGCACATGGTGGGCACAC